>CACSLI010000323.1:0-222624 GCA_902706615.1 Meloidogyne luci
TTGATGTCCATAAGTTCTGAAATTTTATACAATTTTATAAATTTTTTTAAAAAATTCCGGGAGTTATGGTACAAATCGGTTATAGAAATAATCAGTGGACCATTGGTCCCAAGAATTTATAAAACAATTTCAGAATACTTCGATTTTTCAAAATTTTTGAGTATGAGATTGATGTCCATAAGTTCTGAAATTTTATACAATTTTATAAATTTTTTTAAAAAATTCCGGGAGTTATGGTACAAATCGGTTATAGAAATAATCAGTGGACCATTGGTCCCAAGAATTTATAAAAACAATTCAGAATACTTCGATTTTTCAAAATTTTTGAGTATGAGATTGATGTCCATAAGTTCTGAAATTTTATAAAATTTTATAAATTTTTTTAAAAAATTCCGGAAGTTATGGTACAAATCGGTTATAGAAATAATCAGTGGACCATTGGTCCCAAGAATTTATAAAAACATTTCAGAATACTTCGATTTTTCAAAATTTTTGAGTATGAGATTGATGTCCATAACTTCGGAAATTTTATAAAATTTTATAAATTTTTTTAAAAAATTCCGGAAGTTATGGTACAAATCGGTTATAGAAATAATCAGTGGACCATTGGTCCCAAGAATTTATAAAAACATTTCAGAATACTTCGATTTTTCAAAATTTTTGAGTATGAGATTGATGTCCATAACTTCGGAAATTTTATAAACTTTTATAAATTTTTTTAAAAAATTCCGGGAGTTATGGTACAAATCGGTTATAGAAATAATCAGTGGACCATTGGTCCCAAGAATTTATAAAACCAATTCAGAATACTTCGATTTTTCAAAATTTTTGAGTATGAGATTGATGTCCATAACTTCGGAAATTTTATAAAATTTTATAAATTTTTTTAAAAAATTCCGGGAGTTATGGTACAAATCGGTTATAGAAATAATCAAGGACCATTGGTCCCAAGAATTTATAAAACCAATTCAGAATACTTCGATTTTTCAAAATTTTTGAGTATGAGATTGATGTCCATAACTTCGGAAATTTTATAAAATTTTATAAATTTTTTTAAAAAATTCCGGGAGTTATGGTACAAATCGGTTATAGAAATAATCAAGGACCATTGGTCCCAAGAATTTATAAAACCAATTCAGAATACTTCGATTTTTCAAAATTTTTGAGTATGAGATTGATGTCCATAACTTCGGAAATTTTATAAAATTTTATAAATTTTTTTAAAAAATTCCGGGAGTTATGGTACAAATCGGTTATAGAAATAATCAGTGGACCATTGGTCCCAAGAATTTATAAAAACATTTCAGAATACTTCGATTTTTCAAAATTTTTGAGTATGAGATTGATGTCCATAAGTTCGGAAATTTTATACAATTTTATAAATTTTTTTAAAAAATTCCGGGAGTTATGGTACAAATCGGTTATAGAAATAATCAGTGGACCATTGGTCCCAATTTGCTAAACCTCTCTTTTGCGCAGGGTTTCTGTCTGTATCTCGGTACAAAGTTAAGACCTGGGGTTGATTTTGGTGTCATTCGACAGCTCGACGAGCTCTATAACCTAAGACTGGCTGACCATTTTTTAATACTTTTAGAAAGGAAAAAAGGGTGCGGTGTACGAACCGAACTATTACCCGAATCTGATATCAGATCTTGTCTAACATGACATTTTATCTATGATTTCTTGTCATGTACTTGATTTCCAGCTAAGATTCTGTTGGTCATAACTTTGTTTAGAATCATTCAATCGAGCTGATTTTAGCGTCATTCGACTCAGCTCGATGAGTTCTCTCGAATGAGCTATTATTTAGATTTTCGATTTTTTGACATCAAAAATTTTCAAATTTCGGGGGTCTGTAACGCGGCCCTATGGAGTCGGATAGCGGTGATTTAGGTGGCATTCGACTCAGCATGAATAAGCGTATCAGAAAAGACCTAAATTTTTAATATCGAATTTTTACCCCGAATTTCGGCTTGGTCGAAATCGAGTTCGGGGTTCGAAATAAACGAATTCTAAACTCAGATTCGTGATCAGCATGTGTGATTACCTAAATAAAATTATTTTCAGAAAAAAATAATAATTTTTAAGATGTTTTTAAGGTGTCTCCCAGATTCTGCAGGATTACCTCATTTTATACCCAATATTCGGATAAGATCCAGCAACAATTACTGCTTGTACCATTGCCCAATTATAAGAATATTTATTTAAAGACGAGTCATCCCCTGCTCTAACCATATTATCTGGGACTAAACGGCACCGTCTAAGTTCATAAATTAATCGTTTTCTAAATTTTTAAATTAAAAAATCTTTTTATTTAAAATATAAACTTTATCTCATGAATCAGCCTCATAGCTTGTTCACTAACCAAATATTGGTCACAAAATTTTTCTTTTAAATCTTGAGATGGTTCTGATTCATATGCATTAAATAGGCGAATTAACATTAGATGATCACTCAAATCATTTTCACAAAGTTTTTCGCGAGCAATTAATGCATTACGTTTTTTGTAGTCAGCGATTCCAACTGTCAATAAAACTTTAAAAAAATTTTGGCTCTATTACACAATATACGTCCAATCAACTATTATGCGTCCAATCAACTTTTATACGTCCAATTAAAGTTTATACGTCCAATGAAAAGATTATGGTAATAGTTCGGATTAGACCCCCCCTACTTTTTCCTTTCTAAAAGTATTTAAAAATGGTCAGTCAGGCTTAGGTTATAGACCTCGTCGAGCTGTGTCTAATGACACCAAAATCAACCCCCGGTTCTTAACTCTGGGCCGAGATACGCACAAAAAACATGTTTTGCACAAGCGTCTCGCCGACACAAAAGGATTACTTTATGTCTATAACTTTGTCAAATCTGGCTTAATTACGTTGATTTTGATGTCATTCGAATCAGCTCGACAAGCTCTTTCGAATGAGCTATTATGTATTTGTTTAATCGAATTTTTAGCCCAAAAAATGAGCTTGGTCCACTCTTTTATTTTTCAATCTTCGGGGGTTTGTATCTCGGCCCAGAGTTAAGAACCGGGGGTTGATTTTGGTGTCATTCGACACAGCTTGACGAGGTCTATAACCTAAGACTGACTGACCATTTTTAAATACTTTTAGAAAGGAAAAAGTAGGGGGGGTCTAATCCGAACTATTACCAAGATTATGCGTCCAATAAAAACTTATGCGTCCAATGAAATGTTTATGCGTCCAATCAAATTTTAGATGTCCAAACACATTTTTATTAGTGAACGGGCCGGATCCGTCCTGATTTTTCTTGAGTCCGGATACCAAATCCGGGTTTTTTCGCGATCTCCGGATTTTTTTCCGACCGGATTAATCCAGAAAAATCCGGCTGGATCCGGTCCGGCTCCATTGCCAAATCCGGATCCGAATCCATTTTAAACCGGATTTGAGATTGATCCGGTGACGGGGACGGTTGTTCCAGTGACGGGGACGGTTGTCCATATGACGGGAACAGTTGTTTCTATTAGACCCTTTTGAGCAAGGCGTTATAATAAATAAAATTATTTTGATTTTTTCTGAATTTATTTTTTCACTGGACATATAAAAATTTATTTGGACGAATAAACTTTTACTGGACGTATAAAAATTTGATTGGACGCATAAATTTTATTGGACGTATAAAAGTTGATTGGACGCATAATAGTTGATTGGACGTATATTGTGTAATAGAGCCAAAATTTTTTCTAATGAAGAAATAATAGTAGGATGTTCTAAACTATTTATTTAAGTTCTGTTCATAAAAGGGAAAATGAAAATAAAGAGGTATTTACCGTAAATCCCTAAAATAAGCCCCGGGGTATTTTTTTCGATCGACCTGTAGAGGGGGCTTATTTTAGAGGGGGGGCTTATTTTGGAGGGGGGGCTTATTTTTTTCGATGTCTAAATTTTTGAAAAACTAAAATTTATTACCAAACATTCAGAAAATTTTTTTCTAAAATTCAATAAAATTTATCCCAAACTAAGTCACTTCAAGAAAAATCTTTGTCCAAAGACTCATCAAGTACTATGTCAATTGATCCTTCAGCCTAGATATGCCTTTAAGTTGGAGATATAGGAGGATTAAGGTGGATATTGAGACATTTAGATGGATCATTTTGTGTTTTGGGAATTGGTAGGGATATCAAGGGATTTTGGAGGAATAAGAGAAGTCGGGGGATAAAGGTTAAAAAGCATTTTCAGAAATTAAAAGATTATTAATGGATTTGATTTGCTTAGATTTAAAGGATATAGCGAAAAATTTCCCAGATATCCGTTCTTATCTTTCGAGATACATGACTCCACTTAAGCCTACGACATTCCTACAAATGGCAAATATTTCTGATATCCAACAAAATCCCCGGATATCCGACAAACCATTTTAATCCAATGAACACACTATTAAGCCCTGAAATCCTTGTTAATCACCGAAATTTCTTAATCTCTTAATCTACAGAAATCCCTTTTAATACCCCTGATATCCTTCCTAATCTCCCTTAATCTTCACTATTTATATATTCCCATTAAACCTACAAATCCTCCGATATCGCTATTAATCACCTCAAATCTCTCGATATCCATGTAAATTGATCCTTTTATATATCTTTAATCTTCCAAATATCCTCTTAATCCCTTCTAATCCTTCTATATCCCTCCATGGAGACTCAACTGAGAAGACACAACAATTAATCAACAATTAAAAATTTTATGGGGGAGGGGGCTTATTTTAGGAGGGGGGCTTATTTTAGAGGGGGGGCTTATTTTTTTCGATCGACCTCTAGAGGGGGCTTATTTTAGAGGGGGGGCTTATTTTGGAGGGGGGGGCCTATTTTAGAGGATTTACGGTATTTTCGATGAAAAACTTATTTAAAATTAATGCTTGTAACAAAATTAGCTGGGAAATATGCCCCTTATTAATTTTGATACCAATCTCTTTATCTCGAGTATAGGAATCGATTAATACTAAATTTGGTAGGATTCGAAAATTTTGAAGGGTTCTGGCTTTGCGTCTTTACACCCGCGCGCCAGGGGTGTGCCAGTTTCGCGTTTCGCGGATTTTTGCGTTTTTGGACTTTCGCTTTTCGCGTGCCGCTTTTTTGAAATAACTTATGCATTTCGCGCTCCGCGTTTCGCTTTTTGCGCGAAATGCGAAGGTTTTATACACCCCTAATAACAGGTAAAAGATGATAAAGTTGGAGAAAAAATGAGGGTAATAGTTCGGTTTAGACCCCGCACTCTTTTTCTGACCATTTTTTCATTTTTCCTTCACTTTTCTCTTTATTTTTTATTTTGCCTCCCCTTTCCCCTTTATTTTTCACGAGGCAAGAAAGGATTATGTATGTATATATGAATGAGAAAAGTTCTGGAAAAACTCATTTACATCATTTAATAATCAATATGGAGCAACTAAAAAATTTTAACATGCTTGATTTGGGCGACAAACTGCGATTAAGCGACAACGATTTTTCTGCGTGGCTCGAAGAGCTTGGACTTCTTCATGGTAAACGAACATGTGAAGCATGCGGTGGCAGAACAACTATACATAGTAAAATCATCGATATGGAAACTGGAGGTGCACAGCTAGAAATTGTAGAAAAGAACGTGGGTATCTGTGTGGAACATTTTTTGAAGGTTTTTTGGTAATAGTGTCGTTTCCAGTCCCCATTTTTTCCTCCCAATTTTTTACCCTATGTTTGTACGGAATGGTCAAATTTTCCCCTTTCTTTCACCAAATTTGCCTTTCCATATTTTGCCTAAAAACAATCAAAAAGACTTCTTTTTCCTTCTATAATAGCCAGAAAACATTTTCCATGCTTGATGTTTCTCCTTGTGAAAGAACTGAATAAAAAATTAATCTTTTTGATTGTTTTTAGGCAAAATATGGAAAGACAAATTTGGTGAAAGAAAGGGGAAAATTTGACCATTCCGTACAAACATAGGGTAAAAAATTGGGAGGAAAAAATGGGGACTGGAAACGACACTATTACCGGTTTTTTTTATCCATATTGATTATTAAATGATGTAAATGAGTTTTTCCAGAACTTTGCTCATTCATATATACATACATAATCCTTTCTTGCCTCGTGAAAAATAAAGGGGAAAGGGGAGGAAAAATAAAAAATAAAGGGAAAAGTGAAGGAAAAATGAAAAAATGGTCAGAAAAAGAGTGCGGGGTCTAAACCGAACTATTACCAAAATGAGCCCGAATAAATTGAAAACTTCCAATATTCTCAAAATTTCTGCGCCTGCGGCGCAGAAAATGAAGAAATTTGGGTTCTTGGCCCCTCAAAATTCTCAAAATTTTTGCCTGCAGCGCTGAACATGGAAGAATCTTGCTTAAGTTTGTTTCTCGATATTCCCCTATATCCAAAATAACTCAAATCCTTCGGAATTTACCCAAATAATTAGGTGTCCCGGTAATAGTTTGGAATTCGCCCCCCCCCTTTTTTTCACCGTTTCCCTGACCATTTTGAGCTTTTTTGTTTGATACATAATAGTGATGTTCGGGAGAAGAAAAAACTCGGGAATCGGGAAACGGGAGTCGGGTCGGGAAATGACCTCGGGAGTCGGGATCGGGAGTCGGGAATTTACAATAAAGAAATTTTTTGCGCCTTCGGCGCAAAAATTCCGATTTTTTACTTGCAGGCGAAAATTTTGGAAGGTAAAGTGGCAAATCTCTTCCATTTTCAGCGCCGCAGGCGGAAATTTTGAGAATTTGAAAGGTCGTAGTTGAAAAAAATCACTCTTTCGATCCCCATAATTTCCCCCTTCCCCCAATTTCGAGGCTGGTGGAGATGGCCATAGCCAAATGTGTACGCCCTTAATTTTATCAACAGTCTCGGCAATCTTTTGATATCCCTCTTAATCTCAAATCCCTTGTCTGCGCCGCTGACAACAATTTTTTTAAGTTTGGAAGGAAAAGAACCAGACTTCTCCCTATATTTACCGCCGGAGGCGAAAATTTTGAGAATTGGAAAGCCAATGAGCTATATTTCATATTTTTTCTGCGCCGCATGCGAAACTTTTTAAATTTGGAAGACCAAGAAGTCAAATTTTTCCTCACTCAGCGCCGCAGGCGAAATTTTTTAAAGTTTGAATGCTAAGAGGCCAGATTTCTTCTATTTTCTGCGCCGCAGGCGAAAATTTTTGAAAATTCATGACTAAATTAATTTTTCTACAGTTTTTTGACGTTTATAATATTATAAAAAATAACTTTAAAATTTTAATATTAAATTAATGTTAAAAACCATTTATTTTTGAAAGGAAAAATTATTTAAATAACATTTACACCCCTGGATTCGAACCAAGCCCATCAAATTAACTGATGTCACTCAACTTAACCACTCAACCACCTCCCAACAATAGTCATTATATTATATAAAATATTAAGCTCAATTAAATTTAAAAACTCATAACTGCCGGCCGAAGGCCGGCAGTTATGAGTACCACCAACGCTATTAAAAGGCACAGTAATAAACTATACGATGTGTTTGGGGGGCCGAAGGCCCCCAAAATGGAAATTAAATATTTATTTATATTTAACGCACTTCGCCAAGCAAAAAATAAAATCTAGCGTCCTTTTAAAGCCGCAGGCTTTCCACGCGCGTCCCTGGATGCGCCCCCAATGCACTAGCAGCGCGCGAAGCGCGCCCCAAAGCCGTAAGGCTTTCCAAAACCAAAAAGTATGGTTTCCAAAGGCTCCCCCCGAAAAAACTAAACCCAGAGTGTCCTGATATGCACCCAGCTACTCACCCTGCAGCTGGTTTAAGGAAAAAAATTAAATATTTTATTTTCCCTTTTAGTTTTTTTATTTTTCCCTTTATTTTTTCCTTCCAAAAATAAAATTTTACCAAAAAAAGCCATTCTTAGGGGTGTAAAAATTTCCCGACTTAGTCGGGAAATGGCATCGGGAGTCGGTATCGGGATCGGGAGGCCAAAAACTCGGGAAATTTTCCCGAGTCGGGAGTCGGGATCGGGATACCCGAACATCACTAATACATAATTTATCATTGTCATTCGAAAGCTCTCTACGAGCTCGGTCGAATGATACCATGATTGGCGAGATCTGATCATTCTTACCAAAATTATGAAGCTAAATCCTAGTTGGGCAAACTTTTTGTGCCAATGCAAGAGGATAAAATAAACGGTCACAGCTTTGTTCATTTAAGTCAGATTTCGTTGATTTTAATGTCATTCGACTCAGCTCAAAGGCTCTTTCGAATAATATACATATAATTTGCCATAAAATGCGAAAAAACTAGGAAAAAACTGAAAGGAAAAAAAGGGGGGCGAATTCCAATTACCCCAAGCTCTTCTAGCAATCATCGAAATCGTTGTCACTTAGTCGCATTTTGTCACCCAAATCAATCTTGTTAAAATTTTTTAGTTGCTCCATATTGGTTATTGAATGATGTAAATGAATTTTTCCTGACTTTTCTCATACATAAATATTACTCATAATCCTTTTTAATACTTGCCTCATGAAAAATAAGGGAGTAAGGGTAGGAAAAATGAAAAAATGGTTAGGAAAAAAGGGGGGCACAAAGAGTATACAAAAGTATACAAAAGTATACAAACCGTAGAATTACCAAAATTTCTTTAAATAGAAATTTGGATTTTCTATTAAATTATATGCTTTTTAGTATAATTAAAAATAAATTAATACCCTGCAAATTGATCCAAGGCAGAAAATTTTCATTTTTCGAAGAAATAATTAGGTGTTTTTAGGAAATATAATGGGCGATTAAATAGAACAAATTTTGGAAATAACCTATCCTTTTAATAAATAATATAGTCAGACCTCATTTTAGATAACCTCTTTATGTCTTAAGTAGGGGTATCTCTTAGGAGTGATCAACTAAATCCCAGTCAGGGGTGGGCGCAAGAGACAATCTCAAAAAACGCAAGACGCAAAACGCAACGCAAGGCCAAAATTTAACGCAAGACGCAAAACGCAAGAACGCAAAATGGGAAAAAAAAATTTTTTAAATAAAGTATTAGCCATTTTTCAGTTAAAAATTGACGTATTTCTATAAGTCAGCGAGTCCTACTCGATTTTATGATACATGTAGGTTGGATGGGTAATGATTTGTAGAGATATAGGGGATAAAAGGGATTAAGAATGATATCAGAGATTTAGAGGGATCAAGGGGTTTAACAAAGTAGCTTGGGATTACGGAGATTATTATGTAATTAGGAGGGATCAAGGAGATTTAAAAAGACACCTTGGGATTACTGACGGATGTCAGGTGAGTTAGGGAGCTAGCGGAGGATAAAGGGCTGTTTATAGTTATGAATTGATACCGGGATATCAGGGGATTTGGAGGGATAACGAGAGATCTGAGCACCAGATATTGAACCGATATTTTTCTGAGCCGTTCCATGATGGAAAATTGGTATTTAAATAAACTACTTTTAGCGCCGCGGGCGAAAATTTTAAAAATTTTGGAAACACAGAAAACAGATTTCTTCCAATTTTGCCCTCAGATTAGAAGAATAACAGGAGGAATCAATTTATTAATCTCTAATATTATCGTATCTTCTTAGTCACTCGATGATCTATTTAATTCTGACATCCATTAATATCTTCTCGAAATTGATGGATTCCCAGATATCCCTAGAAATCCCCGACTTAACACCTCCTGATCCTTCTTCATTTTCAGCGCCGCAGGAGAAAATTTTGTACATTTTGGAAGGCCAGAAAGCCAGATTTCTTCCTTTTTTTAGCGCCGCAGGCGAAAATTTTCAGAATTTTGGAAGGCCAAGAAGCCAGATTTCTCCAATTTTGTCCTCAGATTAGGTATATTTTTGCGTTAATTTCATCGAAAAAAACGCAAAACGCAGAACGCAAAAAAAGGCCAAAATTTAACGCAAATAACGCAATACGCAAAACGCAATGCGCCCACCCCTGCCTGGGACCAACCAAATCCTAATGGCCGTACCTTAAATATGAATATCCCTCATGGTTGGTCAACCTAATTCCAGTGGCCGTGTCTTAAGGAGGAATATCTAATGTGTGATCAACATAATGCTAATCCTCCCAACTTCCGAAAATTTTGATTGTATCTAAAAATGAGATCAGATTATGATCAGTTATTTTTTCCGCATCTATTATTTTCTATTAAAAAATCAAAGGAGGAAAATAAAATTTAAAAAAACTGAAAGAAATTTAATTTTCCCCTTTTTAATGCTTTTAGGAAAAATTGTCTCATATTTTTCTTGCTAAAAAGAGAAAGATGTTTTAAAAAAGGCGATGAATAATCGCTGATTTGTTTACATTTTTTGATTGTGTTTGCAATTGAATATTAAAAAAAATTTTTTTAAAAACTTTGCTCTATTTTAAACATAAAATTTGCATATTAAAAATGCCTCGCGATGGGCGCGTGAACAGTTTTACAACTTTATTGTGTAAATAAACCATTTCTACCAACAAATATTTTTTAAATTTTTATTGAATAATAAAATATAAACTTGGATTATTCCTCATAAAAATATTTAAACTTTTCAAATGTGGGTGAGAGAGATGAAGAGAGAGAATGGTAGATGTTAGCTGCTCTGCCCTCTCCCCGAGCGTTGTTAGGAACGTGAGCGATGGGGAGAGGGCAGAGCAGATATGCTTTAAAAAAGAAAGGACTATTCACTTCTTTGTCATTATTATTCTTCTAAAACATTTTTTATTTAAAAAATCAATTTTTTATATTTTTTATTTGTTAAAATAAATATTTGGAAACTATATAAATTTATTTATTAATTGTTTAATTCAATTTATTTAAATTAAATTTATTAATAATAATTTTATTTTCAATTTTATTTTGATAGTGCCTTAAATTCTATATTTTGAAATCTGGCGAGCAACGTTCCTGCATCAGAATTACAATAGAAGTTAAAGGTACTACAATTTAAAATTTTTATTTTCAAAAATTAGAATTTTTTAAAATCTTTTTTTTGGAATTTTTAAGAAAAATTTAAATTAAATTTATTTTTAACTTTAAATTTTAAAATTAATTTTTAGAAATTTTTTTTAACAAAAATTCTTTAAATTAAAAATTTTTTTTAATATTTTAATAACAGGTTTTTCCTTACTTAATCCCTTATCCTGTTAGGAGGAAATTTAGGAATAGTAAGGGAAAATTTCAAGTTTATTGAAATTTAAGAAAGGTCTGTTAGTAGACCAGTTTAAAAGAAATTCGGAGGAAAAAAGGTCTGTTAGGAGACCGAAATCAGGAAAATTAAAGAAAAAGTCGTTAGTTGGAGTAAGCAAAAAGGTCTGTTAGGAGAGCGAAATCGGAAAATTAAGGAAGAAGTCTGTTAGTCTGTTTAAGAAATAGGTCTGTTAGGAGACCGAAAACCGGATTAAAGAAAAAGTCTGTTAGTCGGTTTAAAAAATAGGTCTGTTAGGAGACCGAAAATTAGAGGAAAAGTCTGTTAGTAGACTTAAGGAAAAAGTTCAAAGGTCAAAGAAGAGAAATTAGTTTAAAGTTTTTTCTGAAAAAAAAATTTTTTTTCTTTGCTTTTGTACCGGAAGTGTAATCATTGCGAAAATTGTAGGAGAAAAATTGTTTAGTTTAGAAAAAAGAGTAGAAATTGGTGTAAACTATACTTTCTTTAAAGAACAAAGGTTAAAGAATAAACCTTTTTGACTGTTAGGAGACATTCAGAATTCGAATTAAAAAGAATAAATTTTTTTTGTCTGTTAGGAGACATTTATAAAAAGGTATGTCGGTCCCCACAATCACGCAAATGGAAATGCTGACGGATAGACTGAAAATTTACTTAACTCGAAAAATACCAGATAAGTTAGGAGAGTCTGCAACGCCAAACCAATTAAGAAGGCAATTATATTATACAGAAGAAACTTATGATAAACTAAAAACAACCCTAGAAAAGATGGATGAAGTTAATGAGAGGGCGGCAATGGAAATTTGGAAAATGCCGCAAACAGCCAGAGAACAAAGAGAAATGAGATGGGAAGAGTGTAAAAGAGAATTAGATTTTAGGACCTTACAGGATGTAGGAGGTAAAAAATTTGAAGAATGGGAAGGTAAAAAATTAGAATTATGTCAGAGATTAAATTTACAAATAAGTATGACGGAAACTACGAGTGAAACTGCAGAGGTTAACCAGAATTACCAAGCACATTCAGGGAATAAAAAACTCCAAAGGCCCCAGATCCAACTAAGAAGATTTAACGGAAATATTGAAGACTGGTGTAGCTTCTGGGAAACTTACCGAGTACTAATACATGAGGACCACTCCCTTAGTCCTGTAGAAAAGTTTAATATTTTAGACTCCATATTAGAAGACGAACCCAAAGACCTGTTGGAAGGTCTCCAAATGACCCATGAAGGATATGACACCGCTATCGATTTACTTTTAGAAAAATTTGGGAGCGAGAGGAAATTAATTAGATCCTTAAACCAGGAATTGCTTAACCTACCCCAGAGTGAAAATTATGAAGAAGACGAGAAATTGCACCTACGTATAGAAAAACTTTGCAGACAGCTCCAATCCTTGAAACAAGACGTGGACCAGGCACCTTATTTTATGACCCTGGAAGGAAAAATCTCCCCGGAAGTATTGGATAAATACTTTATGATTAAAGACAATGAGGACAACGAAGATTGGAACACCGCGAAGTTTCGAAATGCATTAGGACGCGCACTCACTCAAATTAGGAATAAAGTAGAAGTAAAGCAAATATCAAAAATTGTCGTTAGGGACAAAAATAGGGAAGGACCCACTATGAATTTTGCATTGAACCAAAATAATAGAAGCGCAAATAAACCCTTTTCCCCAATAAGAGTTGAAAAACCTAGAGGAAGAGAAGAGGAAAAAGACTTTAGTTCCAGGCGACAATTTTCAGGACGACGACAGGAGTATTCTGGATCTTCGAGCCCGAATAATTTCCGTAGATCGCCCAGCCCAAACTATAGACAAAGGTCCCCAAGCCCTAGAAGATCAAGAGCACCGCAAAGAAAGGGATCCCCGTACCCGCAAAGAGACTCTAGTAGCTCAGGAAGTCGAAGTCCATCTAGATTCCCATGCCAATTTTGCGATAAACCACATTCCCCTCTATATTGTCGCAGTGTTAGAACTGCAGAAGAGAGAAAAAGTAAAGCTAATGAAAGAGGTTTGTGTTTTAAATGCCTAGGAAAAGGACATTATGCTAAGGATTGCTCAAAGCCTAGACGTAGATGTATGAATTGCGGTAGATCATCTCATCACACCGCTTTATGTGAGAGGAAATACAGGCAAGGATCGCAAGAGCGCATAAATGCAGGCGTTAGTGCCTCAACCACCCAAATAGAAAACCCGTCCGTTCAATTATTTTGTGAAAATCTTACTGCAACGAACTCATGTATAGCCGATCCGAACAACAAAATGTCAATCCTTAAAATGACTTATGCACATATTTATAACCCTTTAAAGCATATTTATAACCTTTTTGTAGCTTAGTGGAACCTTACACACAAAAAAGAAGAATATTATCGGCTTCCACAAAAAATTTTAAAACGGGGAAGATACATGAGTATGACTCATTGCCGTTAGGGGCAAAGACATCCCTCGATCCCAGACCGGACTCCCCGAAACAAACAATCACAAAACCCATTGTCGTTAGGGACAAACAAATATTAGAACCGGATGAAAAATCAGAGTTACACATGACGTTAGGGTCAGATCGAAAACAGGATAATGATTTTTTCCAACTCATAAGAAGAATGGACAGTTTACAAAATATTGGTTTAGGTGACGCTAATATCAAGGAAGAAGCCATTAAAATAGAAATGGAAAAGAAAATAACCTTTAATGGCGTTAGATATCAAACCGAATTGCTATGGAATGAGGAAACTGCAGCTAAACTACCCACGAATTATGACTTAGCTTATGGGCAATTAATGTCTAATTTAAGAACCCTGAGGAATAAACCCCAATTATTGAAGGACTACGATAAAATTATTCAAGAACAATTACAAAAAGGATTAATCGAGAAAGTAGACCCCTTAGAAGACAAATATTCTGTTGGGAGAAAAGTGCACTATTTACCACACCACCCAGTCATTAAACAAACCCCCGCGGCAACTAAGATTCGGATAGTATACAATGCTTCCGCCAAAAAGCCAAATTCCCCCTCTTTAAACCAGTGCCTTGAAAAGGGCCCAAATCTTTTTAATGATCTCGCAGGCATTTTACTCAGGTCACGAATGAAAAAAATCCTATTATGTGGAGACATCGCTAAGGCATTCCATATGATTGAACTGCATCCTAAGGACAGAGATGTAGTACGATTTTTGTGGGCAGCCCATCCCGAAAAAGAAGACACTCCGTTAGTGGAGTATCGTTTCACCCGAGTAACATTTGGAGTCATTTGCTCCCCCGCACACTTGGCGTTGACAATTGAAATGCACCTCAGGCAATACCAAGGACCCCTTGTAAAACAATTAAATGAAAATGCATATGTTGACAACCTGTTAGTAGGTTTAGAAAATAATAATCAGGTGGAAGAAGCTTATACGGAAATCAAAAGAATATTTAAGGAAGGTGGTATGGATGTAAGAGAATTTGTTTCAAATAGTAAAGAAGTAGAAAAAATACCACTAGGAGATAGAATAGATAAAAGGGTAGTCAAGTTGTTAGGAACTAAATGGGACACCCTCGAAGATGAATTTATTATAACGTTACCTAAATTTGAAGAGAAAAAGATAACGAGAAGGACTGTACTGGCTCAATTAGCGAAACCCTTCGACCCCCTAGGACTCATCGCTCCAATAATTTTACAAGCTAAACTGTTAAGGCAACAAGCTGATGCCATTAAGCCTGGAGGTTGGGATAAACCCTTACCAAGTACTTTTGAAAAACAATGGAATAACCTGATGAGCAAATGGGATGGCCAAGAGATAAACCTTTATCGATTAATCTCCCCAGACCCCGACCAATCCAACAATCGATACCAATTACATGTATTTACCGACGCATCTATCACTGCGTTAGGAGCAGCAATCTACCTCAGAATTATAAATCCAAAGTATATCCACGCTCAATTAATTTTTGGGAAAAGTTTAGTGATCCCCGCCGCTATGCCCAACACGAGAAAAACCATACCCAGTCTCGAATTGCATGCCACCATGCTCAGTTGTAAATACCTTTTGTTCGTTAGGGAACAATTAGAAAAGGAATTAAAAATTGATAAAGTACAAATCTGGACCGATTCCATGGACGTGTTAGATTTTTTGTTAAGCGAAAGAAAATTTGATCGCTTCATCAAAAATAGGTTGAACAGAATAAGAGAGTTTCCGGTAAAACACATCGCAGGAAACCTCAACCCCGCGGATGTAGCCTCTCGAGGAGCCAGTCCTCAAGAGCTCAAAGAAAATAAAGTTTGGTGGAAAGGCCCTTCATTTTTGGAAGAGAGCGAGGCCCGATGGACAAAACCCCTCAGAGAATTTGATCCTAATAGCCCGCCTATGAACCAAACAGAAGACAAATCTATTTACGAAATGACTTCGGCTGTTAGGAGCCGGGAAGCTATTACCCTAGAGCCAATTATTGACTATTCTAGATTCTCTAATTGGAACCGATTAGTGAATACAATGGCCTTTATTAAGAGAATATCTAGAAAAAGCGACCCTATCAAAAAGGAAATAGTGAGGAAAATAAACTTAAAACCAGAACCTGAAAGGACAAAGAAGTTGTTTGAATTTACCCACCTCAATGTAAAAGAAGTGAAGAAAGCAGAAAAAATAATTATCAAATTGTCCCAACTAGAATACCCCCCGAGCGAAGATGTAAAAAGGAACCTGGATTTGTATGAAGATTCTGACAAAATATGGCGAGCCAAGGGTAGATTTAACAAAAGTGGAATGAATTATGATGTGATTAACCCTATTTTCCTTAGTCACAAGAGCCCTATCGTGTATTTACTAATTAGAAAAGCCCATCTAGACACTAAACACGGAGGAATAGAATTGATTAACTGTACCCTGAGGCAGAAATTTTGGATTACGCACAGTCGGAGAACCATTGGAAACTGGTTATCGGCCAAAGGGAAAAATAGTTGTGGCATATGTGCTCGTTGGGGAGCCAAAGCATGCACAACCCCTCGACCCCCGGACCTACCAGCTTGCCGAATACAAGGAAGCTCAGCTTTTCAATCAGTTGGAGTAGACTATTTTGGACCGTTTTATACTAGCGGCCTTGAAAACAGCAAATGCTGGGGCGCAATATTCACTTGCACTCTCACTAGGGCTGTACACCTTGAATTAGTCACCGACTGTAGCAGTGAAAAGTTTTTATTAGCCCTTACCCGATTTATCCGCCGCAGAAGAACACCCCAGACTATAATATCGGATAATGCGACCACCTTTGTTTTGGCCAATAAGGTTGTTCAAGATTTGTGTAAAGCTGAAAGGGAGCAGAAAAAGGAATGGATTCATTTGATGGCGTCCAAAAAGGTTCAAGATTTCTTCCTATTGAATCAAATCCAATGGAAATTCAACACGCCTTTATCCCCTTGGCGTGGAGCCTTTTATGAACGTTTGATTGGAAGCATAAAACACCACCTTTATAGAATTATAGGCAAAAAGAAGATTCCGTTTGAGGAACTCATGACCCTTCTAATAGAGGTGGAAAGAATTTTGAACGAGCGGCCCCTTACCTATTACACATCCCAGGAAATTGTAGAGCCACTGAGACCAATCGATATTTTAGATTGCTCCGCTGGTAAACCATTCCACATGAATTTGACTCCCACACTAGATAAAGACCCTGATTACAAACCTATAGAATCCACACGCGATAAATTATTGCAAATCCACCAAAGAGCCTTATTGAAAAGTCATACTTTTTGGCGAGAGTGGAGAAATACTTACTTGATAAATTTAAGAGAAAGATGGCACCAAACTAAGGATAAAAAGAAAATATTTCCAAGAGAAAATCAAATTGTACTTATTAAAGATGAGAATGAAATGTGTCCTAGATCTCTTTGGAAGTTAGGGAAAATACAAAAAATGATTACAGATCGCACTGCTGAATTGAAAGTAGGTGATAAAGTGATAGTCCGACCGATAAATTTGTTGTATCCGTTAGAGACAGAGAATGAAGAATTAGAAGAACAGAGTAAAAAGGAAAGTAAAGTTGTGTTAGTAGAAAGTGAAGAAAAAGTTGGTTTAGGATTGGAAGAGGACCGAATAAAATTGGAAGAAAAATTAAATCAAGTTAGGTTGATTAATGAATCCCCACAACCCAAAGAGGAAAAACCTGGAATTAAAAATAACAATAATAACACTAACTTAAATTGTTCAATTATAAATTATCCTTTAGAAATGGCCAGTTCTTCCTCTTCTTCCAACAACAACAACAATAATCAATTAAAACCATTATCTGCCCGTTCCCCCTTCGTCATAATCAGTGACACTCGGGTCCAGGAATTGAGAGAATTTTTTAAAAATATGAATATTAGAAGCATGATTTTTGAACCGAAAGTATGGGATAAATATACCCTCACCAATGAAATAATCCTCAACACTCACGTAGACGTTTGTGTTATTTGGAAATACAAGATGGATAATGGGTTGAAAGAAGTATTAGCAGCATTTAACAGCTCACGTATTCATGTCACCAGAAAGATTTGGCTTCAAACTCCCGGAATGTATATGGGTTTGCCGGGCTTGACAAATATCATCACCCGCGTTGAACCAGTCAACATAGAAGAGATTTTGGAAATTGCCAACCCAATGCAAATTCCTCGTCTTCTACCACATCAAATTGGGCCCAGACGTGCTATGGTGCGTAAAGAGAAAGGGATACCAGCTTGGAAACCAAGTGAGTTTGAAAATATACAAGGTCCGTTAGGGGACAATAATAATCCGTTAGGGGATTCCAAAACTTACACAAAAAATAATCCGTTAGGGGATTTTAAAAATTATACACACAATAATCCGTTAGGGGATTTCAACCATTACACCCCAAATAATCCGTTAGGGGATTCCCCAGATCAAATACCGTTCAATCCCTTAAGAAACCGGAATGTACCTTACGAACCCGGAATGAAAAGAGTAGTACATAAAAGGGAATATTACCCATCCCGGAGGAGCCCTATAGAAAATAAAATTACAGGAAGACCTCGAAGGGAATATAGTGAAGAACCCCGACGGAAAATACCAAAATTGCTCGACCCATTAATCCAAGAAACCAGACAACGTTACGAACATTCCTATAGTAGAAAGCGCGAATATAATGCCCACCGAGAAGAGCCAAAATACAGCGTTAGAGCTGAACCTAAAATAAACAAAATAATCCCATCCCAACTTAAAATAGTCGTTAGGGACTATCAAGACTTACCGCCATTTTGCGAAGTAATTAGTACAAAAAGAGGAATACAAGCCGCTTGCTTTTTTGGAAACAAATTCGCTTTATCTAATTTTTATCCAACTCACTTCCAATTGGAAGGACGTAAATGGAACAGTGTAGAGCAATATTACTGTCATAAAAAAGCCAAACACTTCGGACATAACCGACTCGCGGATAGTTTTTTGAATGGAGATTGGAGTCCGGCCCAGATGAAAGCAGCAGCGGAAAGAGATTTGCATAAATATAAAGAAGAAAACAGTCGACCCTTTTCTCAAGAAGAGTGGAACAAGTTTCGTAGAGTAACTATGATTCCGCCGTTGGCGGCGAAATTTGTACAAGATGACTTTTGTAGACGCGCACTATTAGCCACAAAAGATTTAAAGATATTGGAATGTAGCCCTAATCCCACGTGGGGGATAGGAATACATCTGGAGAATAAAGAAGAAATAAAAAAGGCTTTAGAAGAAGATAAAATAAGAGGAAAAAATTTGTTAGGACATTTATTAGAAGAAATTAGAGAAGAATTAAGAGAATATACGTCACACCCAAACATTCCGTTAGTGGAATCAAAAAGCCCAGAAAGAAAAGAAACGACCCCGAAAGTAGAAGTGAAATTAATAAAAGCAATGAAAGAAATAAATATTAATAAAGAAGAACCACAAATTGAAAAACTTATCTCTGTTCCGTTAGGGGAACTTGAAAATAATTTATTAAATTTTGGAGTAAAGAAGATACCACAGGAAGGAAAAAATAATTTATGTGTCAGAGAATTTGAAAAAATTAAAAATTTTGTTAAAGAAAATTGGAAGAAAGGAACCAAAGTGCATTTAGTCGGAAGCCAAGCAACAAATTTAGCCCACCCAAAATCGGATTTAGACATAGTTATAATTGATGATAAAAATGAAGAAAATGATAAATTAAATACAAAATTAATGTTCTTAAGAAACATCATGCGACCTGAATTTAAATTTGTCCAAGCGTACGTTAGAGCACGCGCAAGAATTCCAGTTTTGGATTTGACAACTGACCACCCAGAAGGACACCTCCAAATTCAAATACAATTCAATAATTTAATCCCAGTTTACAACACCCGATACATCGCTGTGTTAGTACAGCTTTACCCCAGTTTACGACCAACCTATTATTTGTTAAAAGAATGGGCAAAGAAGTTTGAAATAAACTCATCACCACAAGGCACCATGTCGTCATATATCCTTTTATTGCTTTTAATATTCTATTTGCAAAGGGAAATAAAAGAAGTACATAACTTGTTAGAAAATTACAGCGAATTCTTTACGGGAAATCAGGAAATAACCCAAGACCAGTTAGCGAATTTTTTGGGAAATTTAAGAAAAAATAATAAGAAGATAAAGGAAATAACTTGTGTTGAATTATTAGGAGGCTTCTTTAATCTCTATAATGAATTCGACTTCGATCAACATGCAATTTCCGTTAGGGGAAATAAAATTTACAAACGCCACACAAGTACACAGGAAGCCGCAGTGGAAATAGAGGAACCCTTCAGCAGAGAAAATGCAGCCAAATGCATAACAACATCAGGATTATTAAGAATTAATTTAGCGATTGGATTCACCTGGCGCAAAATAAGTAGAGGAATTAAAAGTAAAGAAGAATTTATGGAATTGTTAGGAATTCCACGACCTAAAAGAAGCCTGGAAATTACCCCAGACATACAAAACAACCCGTTAGAGGGTTCCAATGAAACAAAAAGCCCGTTAGGGGGCTCAAAGGAAGCCAGCAAGAATTTAGAGAACTCTAATTCGGTAGAAGTCGTAAGTTTGATTAAAGAAAGTATAAATAATAACGTTATAATTAAGGACATAAATCAAGTGGACCTCGAACCAACGCCAGACGAACCCATATTTAGTGCTGAAGAATTAGAACATATGGAATTGGAATTGTTAGAAGAGGATATAGATAGCGAAGGTAGTTTTCCGACACCGAAAATCGAAAAGGGAACCAAGAAGAAAGGTAATATTATTAATATTGGAAAATTAGCGCACCTCAGTCTAACAATAATGTTACTTATGACCCTATTTCAAATGGGCGGTTTGACGCCAATGATATGTCCGAAAAGAGCCCACTCCAAAATCATTCATTTCCAAAAGGGAGGATCTTCCTGTGCCCGAATTGGAAGTTTCCTAACACAACCCACGCAACAATTAACCCTTGATTTATACAAACCAAATGAGGAGTTATTCTCCTTCAAAGCTTTTAAATGCCTAAAAATTGGTCAAACGGTACAATACCGGGTTGACTTCTTAGGATACGAACACAGAAAACCCATAATCCAAACAATATATCCCATTTCGTTAGAGGAATGCCAGGATATGATAAGGTACCGAAAATGCGCGTTTGGCCCTTTACAAGTTAATGATCTAGAACAAGGTCAAGCCCACACAAACAACCCCTTAAACATAAATCCGAGTTGGTTTAAATTAGGTTGGGATAGTTCCGAAGCATTTAATTGTTTCCTCGGCCAAATCCCAATCATCGGAAAACCCGGCACCCTCACACTTGAAAGTCCGTTGGAGGACGTATCTAAATGCGATTATACCCAAGAGCATTGTAAGCTTGAAAACGGAGCCATGGTTGTTTGGAACCAGAAGGAAATCCTACATGCGGTTGGACGCAATCCACAATGCCCCTTTGTCAAAATGACTTCCCAACCCGGCACCTATACTAAAGGCGTTTGGCTCGCCAAAGATGCCGAACGCTCTTTAATTTTCGAAAAGGAAGCCAAACATGTTACGTCCTGCCAAAGGGAATTAGTTATCAGTTTATCTGGCTTTGCCATCCCTTACCATCAATATGAAACTTTAATGGCTGACCCTCCTGACCGACCCCGGGACAAAAGGCAAACCGAATATGTGTCTATCCCCGAAATGATTACTCATTTACAAGCTGAAGCGCTGTATCAAAATAATGAACTGAAAAAATTGTTGAAGACTATTGTAGAAATGTTGTGCCACAACCTGGATAAAGACATCAAAGGGGGCGCACACCTACAAAGCTTTAACCCAGTTCTGTGGATACGGCAGAAGCTTGGAACCGAGTTTCTAGACGGACGTTGGGTGTCCGAAACACACTTAGAATATTGGCCATGCTCCCCAATTAACTTCACCTGGACCCATTCCTTAACCGGAGAATGTTATAAAAACATCCCGGTTAACATAAGCTTGGACCCCCAAGGACTAGAAACCAGTTCAGGGTTTTTGGACCCTGTGACCCACATTTTTTCAGAAACAGCGGAGTTGGGTCCGTGTATGACTTTCCAGTATTTAACAGTCCAGTTAGGTGGGCGAATTGTCCGGATAAACCAACTTACCGGAGAAACAAATGTAATTAAGGATGTTAGGATCCTGAACATTAACCAAGACATTTGGGATGGAAAATTACCAGAATTTGACTTACAAATTTTCCGTAAAGCCACAATCTCTAACTTTACTGACCAACACTTGGACTTATTAGAATTAATGCACGCCTTCCGCGCCGCACGCCTTACCGACAGTCGTCCGTTAGAGGACCGCCAAGTATTACTAAAGGCTTACCGAAACCCCTCCTTTCCTTCCATCACCAATTGGTTTAAGCAATTGGATTGGTTGAAAATTTGGACCACGATAGTTACCCTAATACTAACACTAAAATGGATCCTCAGTTGGTACTATTATTTCCAAATTAAGTTGATCCGAAAAATTTTGGTTAGGAACAACCCCCCACACCCAAATAATATTAATCTTCCTATTTTAAAGGACATAGAGAAGACTGATGGAAAACTGCTTAAAAATGATGGGAGGATTTCAAATGTGGGTGAGAGAGATGAAGAGAGAGAATGGTAGATGTTAGCTGCTCTGCCCTCTCCCCGAGCGTTGTTAGGAACGTGAGCGATGGGGAGAGGGCAGAGCAGATATGCTTTAAAAAAGAAAGGACTATTCACTTCTTTGTCATTATTATTCTTCTAAAACATTTTTTATTTAAAAAATCAATTTTTTATATTTTTTATTTGTTAAAATAAATATTTGGAAACTATATAAATTTATTTATTAATTGTTTAATTCAATTTATTTAAATTAAATTTATTAATAATAATTTTATTTTCAATTTTATTTTGATAGTGCCTTAAATTCTATATTTTGAAATATAACATTATAACATTATATAAATATAACATTATAACATTATATAACATTCAAAAATTTTGGCTTCTTTTTAAATTACGTCATGAACATAAAGATTGGGTGCGAAAATCAGTACAACTTACATATTCCAGTATGGGTGGGATATCAAAAAATATTAATCCGGCATATCCTATCAGGAAGGACTTGTCGGGAGTCCACCAAAGACCAATGAAGACCACCATCAACACCAAGACAATGAAGACATCCAAGACCCATTGGCCTCCCCGATCCCGATATTTCTGTCCCGTTATGTCCGCATGCTAACAACAAGTCTTATACTCATTAAAGAGAGAATTAAAGGGGATGGTATACAATAAAGTAAAATTTTTTTCTAAAATGAATTTTTAACTGAGAATATAGTTAATTTTCATCAATTACTCTATGTAAAAATTTATTATTAAGCATTTTTTGAAAATAATGATAAGATAAAAAAATACTGATAAGATAGTGAATCATAGAGATATTACCTTTGTATAAAATTATTTTTTCTAATTTTATATTAAAAAATTACTCACAATGTTTTAAAAATATTATTTGGAAGTAAAAAAGCTGTTGCTTGCGTGAATAACTGTTGCTTTTGGTGCTTGTTGATTGTTGATTTTTAATTCAAATTATAAGTTTGTATAATTAATCAAGAATTCTGATTCAATAAATTTCTTAACTAAAATAATTTAAATATACCGTAAATGCCCTAATAGAAGTCCATGCCTTATAAGCTTAATTAGACATCACTTCTATTTCTTACATCATGCCTTTACTTTATGTCTCAATTATGCCGTGTCAGCTCAATTAGTGGACATTTATGGACCCATGCCTTATAAGCTCACTTAGACATGCCTTTTATTTTTAATTTTTAAGCCTTTTAGACAAGTACCTTTAGACATTTTATACCTTTAGACAGTATGCCTGTACATTATACCTTAATTATGCCCTATCAGCTCAATTAGCCCATTCAACTAGATATTCTATTAGGGCATTTACAGCATATAGAAAATAATAATTTTAAAGAAAAAATTTTATTTTAATTTTAAAGAAATCTTTCCGTAAAATCTATTAATATTATAAGCAGCAATGTCGATTTACACAAGACTATATCCTTTCAATCGTCATTTAGACAAATATAAAAGCATTTTAAAGTTATATATTTAACTAATTAACATTTTAAAAATATTTTTAGTCTCAAGTACCCAAAGCTTTAAATATTTAAAAAAGTAAAGGATATAATAGGTTTTAAGAAATTACTAAAAAATTAGTTTGAGTCTAAACTCGATTTGAAGTTGAGCAAATATTGGATAAAAAAAGTAAAGAAAATTGATGAAATCATCCAAACAGTTTAAGGTTTTTTAGTAAAATAATTAGAGCTTATAGAATAAAGAGGTTTTATATATAGTAGCTAAATAGATGAAGAGGTTGAAGGAATGATTAATGATGAGGTGGATGAAATAGACGATGATAATATTATTAGAGGAATTTAATAGGTGCTGTCTAAAATAAGTGATGAAATGGATGAGGGTATAGGAAGATTTTTTGAATTTTTCTTATATTTTTAATAGTCTTTTGGTGAATTTTAAAATAAAATTCTTTTTGAAGTACCGTATTTTCTTGTTTAATTCCCTCCCTCGAATAATTCCTCACTCTCGATTAATCCCCCATGTCAGGGATGGGTTTACCGGCAAATCTTGATGATTTAGCTGTACTACAATTTTCAACATTACAATTTTGTGGTTTTTCTCTTCTTGGCGAATTTAGCTGCAAAATACATTGCCTAAATATTTTCTCAGAAAATACTACAAAAATAATATTATTCCATAAATAATATTTAAACGACAAAAAATTAAACAAAAATATTGTAGAAAATAATGAGACAATTAAAACTAATTATTTAATTTTTTAAAGATTCATTCTGGTTTTATTTTTAATACCTTCAGCTAAGATTAATATAATTTTTTAAATAAATTCTTAAATCTTAAAACTTTAATTCAATTAATAAAATTATTTAAATTACTATCAATATTACTTTAATACCATCCCCCCTGTCGGAAATAAAAGTTAGAAATACCTACATAGCAGAGGTCTGCAAGTTTGACTTTCGGCATTATAATTCGTCATTTATTACTTCATCATTTATTACTTCACGACCGTTTTGGTGGTTCGCTTTTTAATTTAACTTCCGCCTTTCGTGTTAAAGATTTAAAAAACTATTAAAAATTTACTTAAAAAGCACCTGATACTTTTAGGTACTAAAAAATGATAATTTTCTTTTTATTAATAGTAGTTAATGGTAGGGCGGTGTCGCGGCTTTTTACTAATCCACTACCCGTCAAGTGGTGGAGGGGTCCGACAAAACCAAAAGGGAGAGGGCATGCCGCGGCAAAGATCAAAGGGAGTGGTCACTGTCGCGAGGGGGAGGGGTCCGACAAACGAGAGGAAATGTCGGGAAAGATCAAAGCGAGTGGGCACTATCGTGGGTAAGAAGAGAGTGGTCAGCCAAAAGAAAGAGTTAATAAAATAAAAGAGGGTTTAGGCAATTTGTAATTAATTTGTTAACGTCGCGGCTGGAAATAAAATCATGTAGAACGAAATGGGTGAGTGATTAATTAGTGGAGAATGAATAATTTACAAACCTTCACTGTCGAGGGTGATGATTCGTGTACATTACTAGATTACACCCTTGTAAATATGTACCCATTATCATTTGATTACCCTAGATGTGATTACCCTATCATGTGATTACCTTAGATGATAACGATGCAAGTGATTACCCAGATTGATACATCAAGTGATTACCATACAGTTCGCGGTGATTATTATGTTTTGTATCGTTATAATGATTTGTTAGTGATTACGCGTTGAAGTGATAGCTGATAATTATAAAAATATTAAAATTCTGTATTTTCAATCCCCAATCCCTAGTTTCTTTTCTTCTAAATATACACTTATTTTTAATACTTTCTGGCAAGTTTCCAGATGACCTTGACCCAAATTTGAAGTTGAAAAATAAAGTGATTTTTATTTTTCTTTGATGTTGCCGATATTTTAAAATTATGTAAATTAAACTTTTAAAACCCCTTTGAAGATGCCGCCTATATTTCAAAATTTTAAATTTATGTTTTCTCTTTCAGATATTTTAAAATTATGTTAATTTTTGTTTTCAGAAAAAAACTAAAAGAGGGCATACCGACTAGTGAGGGCAGATGGAAAAAAGAAACCCAATATTTGGGGAGGAGTGGTCAAATAAAGAGAGTATATCTATAAGTGAGGCTAAACCAAAAGGATTGAGATTAAATCCTAAAGAGAGACTGCATATCGGCAGCACCGTGGGGTCAGAAAATGAAAAGAGAATGCCAATATTCAGGAATTTTAGGTCATAAAGTAGAAAATATTAGTTCAAGTGAGAAAAACCAGTTTGAAGATGATCACGACTTCATACCACTTTTCTCCTGCTCCTTCTACACTTTACTCCACTCCTCTACTACTCTCCTGTAATACTCCTTCTCTTCTCTTCTCTTCTCTTCTCCTACTCCTCCTCTCCTTTCATCCTACTTCTCTGCTCCTATCCCTCCTATCCTTTTTTTCATACTCCTCTGCTCCTCTACTTAACTCCTACTCATCTTCTCCTGCTCCTTCTTCTCTTTACTCCACTCTTCTACTATTCTCCTTTGATCCTCCTCCTACTATCTCTCATCTTCTCCTGTTCTTTTTTCCCCTTTGCTCATACACCCCTGCTCTTCTCTTTCCCTCATACCCCTCCTCTCCTTACCGTTTACGCCTATCATTAACTCCTACTCCTCCTCTCATTTCATTATACTCCTCTCCATTCCTCTTACTTTCGTCTTAACTCCTATTATTCCTCTTCCCTCTCCTTTCCTTCTACTACTTCTTCCCCTCTTCTCCTCTTCGTTCCTCCTACTCCTTTCATTCTACTACTTCTCCCCTCTTCTCCTCTCCTTTCCTCCTACGCCCCTGCTCCTCTCCTTTTCTAAGCCTGTCCCCCCCCCCCCTCCCTCAAAAATTTTTAAATATATTTTTTAGTTCCTACATTGAAATTAATTTTATATAAAAAACATGTGCAATATTAAGCTTTAGAAGTAGCAAGTTTTAGTGAGAAAAGTGTATATTTAAGAGGTGAAAAAAAAGAATGATCATAATAACGTTTAGAAGTTGCTGATTTTAGGAGGAAAAGTGCATAAAAACAAAAGAAATTGCAAAATGCATAGTTTAAAGTTTGAAGTAGCTAATTTTAGGGTTAAAAGTGCATATTTGGATAAAAGAAAATACAAATTTTAAATTTTATTAAAATCAATGGATTTTAGGTATACGTGTGTTTTTTAGGAGGTGTATGTATTTTTAACATCTGAATACAAAATTTTTATTCAAAACTAAATTAGTTACAATTAATTACCAAATATCAACATTATTTTCTTCATCTTTTTTCTAAATATATATCGGAGTATTTGGCTCCTCAGATATCGCTTATTGTTAGATAAATAATTTGAGAGTTTATTCATCCATTTTCTTACCAATTGATCCTTTTCTTCCACAAATTCAAACAATTCGAGAATATGAAGACAGTCCTCTTCTCCAAATGTGATGCGCTCGATAATGCTTGTAAGTAGGGATACGTGAATGAATTTGATAATACTCACTACATACTCCTCACTAAATCATTTTTGTTGTATGGATGAAAGCATGTCAAGAATTGTGCAGTAAAAATACCTAGAGAGAATAGCAAAGAGAATACCAAGATAAAATAGAATATATCTACTAGAAAAAAACCAAAGAAAAGGGTTCTCTTCTCTCTTAACTTACTCCATTCCTCCTACTGCTATTCTTTCCTTTCCTCCTATTATTCTCATGCTTATCCTCATTAATCTCTCATTTCCTCCTACTGCTCTTCTTTCCTTTCCTCCCACTTCTCCACTCCTCCTCTCCTATCCTCTTTCATCTCTCATTTCCAACTTCTCCCCTTCTACTATCCATTCCTTTTACATCTTTTTTCCTCCCCATAGTCACGTCAAATCCCTAGGCAAACAACAGTAAGCAGTCGGTTCATGGGAAAGCTTAAAAGATTTCTTGTGCTGTCAGCTTAAAGAATGGAATAAGTGGAATTTAATTTTTTAATTTCTTTTCTATCTCCTTTCCTCCTACTTATTCTCCTCTCGTTACCTTCTACTCCTCCTCTCATTTCCTCCTACCCTCTTCTCACTCTTCCCACCCTGATCTTTCCTAAATCATACGCATATCCTCTCGTTTCTTCCTATTACTTCTCTCCCTTCTCCTCTACTATCCTCGTACATTTTTCATTCCGCTCTACTCCTCTTCTCCTTTACAATTTTTTTCTATCCTTCTACTTTTTCCACTCCACCTCTTCTATTTTCCTACTCCTCCAATCCTACTGCCCTATCGGTCTCCTTTCATTCCACTCTCTTCTCACGTATTTTCTTCCACTCTCTTCTCCTCTCCTCCCCATTCCTCCTACTTCTTCCGCTCCTCTTCCTCAAACTCTCCTTCACCTCCTATCCTTTCTTATACTCCCCTTCGGCTCCTTTCCTATTCTCCACTTCTTTCATCATAATCACCCTACTCTTATTTTCTCACCTCCTTTCCTTCTAATTATTCTCCTCTCCTTTCCTACTACTCTTCTTCTACTCTTTTTTCATAACCGTCTTCTTTCCCCATATACTATTCTCTAGTTTCCGCCTACTACTCTTCTTCTACTCTTTTTTCATAACCGTCTTCTTTCCCCATATACTATTCTCTAGTTTCCGCCAATTACTCCTTACTTTTCCTCTACTAGCCTCTTACGTCTAATCTCATTCCCTTCTATTCCTCTTCTCCTTCCCTTCATCTTCTATCCTTCTACTTCTCCACTTCTATCTTTCTACTCCACCTCTTCTATTTTCCTAACCCTCCTCTCTTATCCTCCTATTTACCCTCTCCTTTCATACTACCCTCTTCTTCTCTCCTTTCCTCCTACTCTCTTCTCCGTTCTCTCTCCTCTTAGTACTTTCATAGTAGACTATTATTCACCTCTCCCTTTCTACTACTACACTTCTCTTCTCTCTTATCCTACTTCTCTCATTTCCTCCTACTGCTATTCTTTCGTTTCCTCCTATTTTTTACATCCTACTCTCTTTCCTCCTACTCTCTTCACCTCTCCTTTCTTCCTAATACTCCTCTTCTCATGCTCCTCTCCTTTTCTCATACTCCACCTCCTCTCTCCCTTCCTCCTCCTCTTCTCCTCTCTACCTCTTACAGCTCTCATTTCCAACTTCTCCCCTTCTACTATCCATTACTCTTACATCTTTACTCCTCACCATACCCACTTCAAATCCCTTGGCAGAACAACAGTAAACAACTGATTCAAGGGAAAGTTGAAAAGATTTTTTACTGTTCAGTTTAAAGATTAGTAGAATTTAAATTTGATTTTTTAATTTCTCTTCTTTTCTATCTCCTTTCCTCATACTCCTTATCTTTTCTTTCCCAATTCCTCTTCTCTCACCTCCTCCTACCCCAGATCTTTCTCCAGTCATACTCATATCCTCACGTTTCTTTTATTACTCTACCTTTTCCTTTACTATCCTTCTACATCTCCTCTAATTCTGATCTACTCCTCTACTCCTCTCCTCCTTCCCTCCTCCACTTCTATGCTTCTACTCCGTCCACTCCACCTCGTCTATCCTCCTACTCCTCCCCTTTCCTCCTACTTATCCCCCCCTTTCCTCAACCCCCTCACATTCTCTCTATTCTCATAACACCTTTGGCTCCTCTCCTACTTATCCACTGCTTTCGTCATACATTCCATGGCCTACACTCTCCTTCTACAACTCTTCATTGCTCCTACTACCTTTCCTATCCTCCTCCCCATTCCATATACACTCCTCTCCTTTCTTCCTGCTACACCTCTAATTTCCATATCTCCTCCTCTCCTTTTCTTCTTTTCTAACATCTCTCATTTCCATCTTCTCTCATTCTTTTATCCATTCCACTTACTGTTTTTCTCCTCACCATAGTCAGTTCAAATCCTTTTGCAGAACAACAGTAAGAAATCGATTCAAGGGGAAGTTGAAGAGATTTTTTGTAGAGTTCATTAAAGATCGGGAGAAGTGAAAATTAATTTTTAACAAGTGCTTGACGTTTTGGACTAGTAGTAGACATGGTAATTCTAACCTTCTTAGCAGTCGAATTCGAAGCTTTCTCCTCTCCCTCGAATTTTTTCATTATTTATTATATATTTTTTATTGTTTCTACTTTCAAATAAAATTTTTATAAAAAAAACTAAATCGATTACAATTAATTACCAGATATCAAGATTATTTTATTCATCTTTTTTTCAAAATAATTATAGGACTTTTTTGGCTCCTCTGATATTTTAGTTTATTTGTTATATCATTGAAGAGATGATTCACCCGTTTGCTTGCCAGTCGACCCTCAGTTTCTGGCCCAAACTCAACAAAATCCTATAGATAAAATCGGTCCTTCTCCCAAATGAAAGGCGATCGATAATGATTGTTAGTAGTGATAACGTAAATGAATCTGATATCGACCATAAAGGTGATATCAAGGATAATTGTATGGAGGTTTTCAATTGTCTCATCCTCCTCTCCTTTCCTCTTCTTCTTCTCCCTTTCCTACCCTCATCCTCTCATTTCTTCCTCCTTCTTTCCTCTCCTTTCATCCTACTCTTATTTTCCCATCTATTTTTCTCCCTATATCCCCTACTCCTCATATTTCCTCTTCTTCTATCTTCTCATCATCCTTCTTTCTCCTCTCTTCATTCTCTCGTTTCCTCCTCATTCTCTCTCCTTCTCACCCTCTTCTCATTCTTTCTCCTTTCCCCTCTTCCATCCTCCCCCTCTCCACTTCTGCTAACTCTTTCTACTAATTCTCCTCCTCATATTATCTCCTCTTCTAATTTCTACATTGCCTTCTCTCCTTTCCTCCTTCTCCATATCCTTCCTCCTCCTCACTACATTAACTTTATTGTATGGATGAGAATGTCGTTTAGGGAATTGTGCGACAAAGTACCCTAAAGAATGAGTGCATATCGGTAATTTTGAGGGGTGAGATGAAAAAAAGATATACCAATATTTGGGGAGGGGTACAGAAAGTAACGAGGGTATGCCTATTAGTGGGTGAAACCAAAACTATGAGAAACCATCACCGTCGTGGATGACAATAATCAGTAACATATGTAACTTGGTTGTGTTTTGTTTGTATTGTTAACAATTTTGCAACCGTACAGGGTTTTGAGCTAGAAGTAATTTGTAAACATCACTAAACATTTAAATTACAAACTTGTAATCATGTAACTACCAATTATTTTCAGTATCTACAAATATTACTCAACTGTTACTGAAAGTGGTTTCCGATGCTATTACATAAATCTAACTCTCTCAGAGTTAATCAATAAAAATGTTGTGTTTGCTAGTGTCAATTTTGTAGCTCGAAGGTAATCATTCCAGCAACTTTTTTTTAATCTCAAGCCAACCATTCCAGACAATCATTCCACTGGTCAAACACAAGAGGTCCACCCTCATCATTTTACTCATGACTAAAGGAGCTCCACCCTCTCCTCCAGCATTCAAACTTATAATTTTTTTTACCATCACCTAGTTTTCACTCATTTCTCTCCATTAAATACTTTATTCTTTAGTCTCGCTCTTCCTTCTACCTCCATGAAAGTACCGATATAAACACTTCCATTCGGATTCCTTATGAATTTACCAGCCCATCCATCGGTAATTTCATATGTTATATATCTTTTAATGCAACCTCCATACACAGGATAAATTTTGAAAATTAAAAAAATGTATTCAATATCTAAACCCACACAATCCTAAAATAACTATCATAGTGAAAACATGCATACACCTTTAAAACTTGCACGCTCACCTAAGATACATGCACACAAATTTTTAAAAAAAAAGTAAATATAAAAAGTGCACATTTATGAGTAAGATATATTAAGCAAAATTAACGATCGGAAGTCGTAGATTTTTGGGAGAAAAGTGCATAATTAAAACTAGTAGATTTTAGGGGTAAAAGTGCACAATTAATAAACTAATGAGCATAGTTTAGAGTTTGAAATATTTGATTTTAGGGGTAAAATTGCATAATTAAGAGAAGAATGAGCATGATTTAAATTTGAAGTTATTGATTTTAGGGAGAAAAGTGCATAATTAAGTTTATGACGAGCATAGTTTAAAGTTTGAAATAGATGATTTTAGGGAGAAAAGTGCATAATTAAGCAAAAGAAATTGCAAAAAAGGATAGTTTTCAATTTGAAATAGTTGATTTTAGGGGTAAAAGTGCATATTTTGACAAATAGAATACAATTTTCATTTTTTTATTAAAATTCACATGTACATACATTTTAGCTATGCGTGCGCGTTTTTGTCATGCGCGCGTATTTTTAGAGGGTGCATGTGTTTTTGACACAAATACAAAATTTGAGAATTTTAAAATTTTATTCAAAAATAAATTATACATTTAAAGACTTAATCTTTTTTCATAGAATTATCTGACGCTGATCCACTTATCTCTAGACATTTTTTATTTCAGTGAAGAGTATTAAGCATCGTTTCAGATGTTATTAATGCAACAAATTTATATGTTGTAAGGTTACAGAGTGATTTTCACTCTGTAATTTTCACTATGTAACCTTACAACATATAAATTTGTTGCATTAATAACATCTGAAACGATGCTTAATACTCTTCACTGAAATAAAAAATGTCTAGAGATAAGTGGATCAGCGTCAGATAATTCTATGAAAAAAGATTAAGTCTTTAAATGTATAATTTATTTTTGAATAAAATTTTAAAATTCTCAAATTTTGTATTTGTGTCAAAAACACATGCACCCTCTAAAAATACGCGCGCATGACAAAAACGCGCACGCATAGCTAAAATGTATGTACATGTGAATTTTAATAAAAAAATGAAAATTGTATTCTATTTGTCAAAATATGCACTTTTACCCCTAAAATCAACTATTTCAAATTGAAAACTATCCTTTTTTGCAATTTCTTTTGCTTAATTATGCACTTTTCTCCCTAAAATCATCTATTTCAAACTTTAAACTATGCTCGTCATAAACTTAATTATGCACTTTTCTCCCTAAAATCAATAACTTCAAATTTAAATCATGCTCATTCTTCTCTTAATTATGCAATTTTACCCCTAAAATCAAATATTTCAAACTCTAAACTATGCTCATTAGTTTATTAATTGTGCACTTTTACCCCTAAAATCTACTAGTTTTAATTATGCACTTTTCTCCCAAAAATCTACGACTTCCGATCGTTAATTTTGCTTAATATATCTTACTCATAAATGTGCACTTTTTATATTTACTTTTTTTTTAAAAATTTGTGTGCATGTATCTTAGGTGAGCGTGCAAGTTTTAAAGGTGTATGCATGTTTTCACTATGATAGTTATTTTAGGATTGTGTGGGTTTAGATATTGAATACATTTTTTTAATTTTCAAAATTTATCCTGTGTATGGAGGTTGCATTAAAAGATATATAACATATGAAATTACCGATGGATGGGCTGGTAAATTCATAAGGAATCCGAATGGAAGTGTTTATATCGGTACTTTCATGGAGGTAGAAGGAAGAGCGAGACTAAAGAATAAAGTATTTAATGGAGAGAAATGAGTGAAAACTAGGTGATGGTAAAAAAAATTATAAGTTTGAATGCTGGAGGAGAGGGTGGAGCTCCTTTAGTCATGAGTAAAATGATGAGGGTGGACCTCTTGTGTTTGACCAGTGGAATGATTGTCTGGAATGGTTGGCTTGAGATTAAAAAAAAGTTGCTGGAATGATTACCTTCGAGCTACAAAATTGACACTAGTGTAAGGCGGAAATAGGATTGAGAAATATTAAACAAAACTTTCTCAGCGACCCCGCCTATCCATAACTAATATAATCCTAGGAATAAGCGAAGGAAGGGATCAGTCATTCAATCAGTCAGCCTATTAGCCAGTCAATTAATAAAGTGAATAAGCGCTATTATATTTATTGCCCGATCGGAGGAACTTGTCGTCGCCCGTTTAATCGCTCTTTAGGAGTGAGCGGTGAATATTGTCCGGCCGGACTGTTAACAACAAATTAATTAGTATTCCCTCATATTCTATTATCCTGGGCTCTACACTGGGTATGGATTCAGCAAACTTCTTCTGGTAGCACCGGATGGTTTGCCTGATCTTCGGAGAAGGCAGACCATCCCTGGCAGCAGTGGAGTGAGCCTCGGCACAACAACAACAAAGCCCTCTCCACTCAAGGGGTAAAAGCTGGGCCCGGCTTGAACCCCGAGAGTGGAGAGGAGGGATATTGATGTGAGGATGAGACGACCACGAAAGCTGACTGATCAATGGTTATGAGGCCTCGGCCGCACGTAAAGTTTAAACCTTTCCTTTTGTAAATAAATGTACTTTAAGTTCTTTTAGGGGGTAGCTAAAATTTAGTAAGGAATTAGGGTTGCCAGCTCGAAAGCTTGAAAATGAACCGAATCGAAAAACCAAAAAACCTATATTTAGAAACAAATTCTAAAAAAAAAGGGGAAATATCAAAGACTAAAAATTATTCACGTGAATTTCGTTTCACTTCACATTTTCCATTTTTGTACACATTTAACCTTCTCTTGGGAAAAATGTTTTATTTTTTTACGGCTGGAGAAAAGAACAATTACTCATTGTAGTGAAAGATATATATGTATACGAAAGAGCCGCACAAAAAAAAATTTTTTTAATACCAAAATGAAAAACCGTCTGGCCCTTCTTTTCGGGAAATCTGCCCAAAAAGGGGGATGATTAATTTCCTTTGTTCCATTTCAAAAAAAAACTAAAAAAAATAATTTTTCTCCTTTTCCCGCAAAAAATGTAATATCTAAAAAGGGAAACATTTCTAAAGGCACCAAAGGTTATTTCTCTTTCCAACCGTTTAATCTCTTTAGAAATTTTATTTTCGCATTTATTCTATCCTTCTTAAAGTCAGCCTGTGTAAAATTATTTTTGCTAATTTTTTTTATGTCTTTAAATATTTTGAGTGCCTAGGCACATATTAACTTTTTGTACACTCAAATTTAATGTCTCATTTCCGTTTTGCTCTACCAGTAAATGTCTATATCAGGGTTCCGATCGACAAAACTCGATTTAAAAGCACGTAGGGACTAAATTTCCAAATAATAAGTACACTTCAAATTAAACCATTTTCTCTGCCGCAGGCGAAAATTTTGAGAATTTTAAGGTTAAAGTCAATTTTTAGCAAAATGCTGATTTAAAAGTACATACCAAAAAAAGCGTAAGAACCGGAACCCTGATCGTAAGTGAATGAATTTTTTTCGATTAGTGTATTACTGTACATTTTAGTCTAACTCTTAAATGTAATTAAAATTTTTTTTTTAAAAAAGAAACCTTAAATTTTATATTCTTTTTAAGTATCAACTTTGCGTGGTATTTGTATATTAAATTTGTTTTTCTCCTTTTCTTCATTAAATCAAAAAGTTCTTTTCCTTTTTATTAAATCAAAAAGTTTAAAGTAAAAATATCACATAACTTCTAGTTAGTCAAAAATTTCCAAATAATTGTTTTCCTTTTTTATCCTTTTACCTTATATTTCCCTTGTCAAATAATGCCAAACAACTCACTAAGTTATTCTATCTCCGAAAATAGGGACCGTGGTCCAAGACAATAAGTACATAATTTTACTCCAAAAAAAAACCTATTTAGACAATCATAAATTCACATAGTTATGTTTAAATCTCACACATTTACACTCAAAAAAAAAATATTTTTTTCTCTTGTTTATCAAATTGTTTCACATATTTCCACAAGTTTTTTTTTAATAATTATTTTGAATTCTGCAATATATACAACAGAACGACAAATGAAATTTAGTTTTGATCAAACTCATGGTGGAATTGTGGAAGATGTGGATGAGGCGGAAGAATATGGCACTATAAGTTTAATTTTAAAACAAAAATGGGTGTATAAATTAGACATATCTTTTTGGGCTTTCCAGGTGCTAAAAGAATCTTTCTCTTCTCCTTTCCTTCGGTGTGGGGTAGTATCTTTGGCGTATCTATGAACAGTTGGGCGCAAGCAAAAACCGAAAAAAAAACTCAAATAGTAAAATATAATTTCGTATTACAACAAGTCAAAATTTCTTTTGAGAAAATTGTGAAGAATCTAGTGCCTTCTATGTTCCTATTAGAGCTGTGCGCCAAGAAGAGCCACCCCAGACAAAACATACTGTAACATATGAGATTTTGAATAATTTATACACCCTTTCTTCGAGTGGTTAACATTTGTATTAATTAAATGCACACTTTCCACAAAATCCGGGACCAAGGTCCTATAAAAGAATTTCTGTTAAATTACTCATATTTTCTGGTTAGACAGTCTCTGATAGAGGTATCCAAGACCTAGTGGATATCTCCAGATAAGATTAACTGAAAGAGCCTCTAGGAAATGTGGTGTAATTACTGAAGACGAGGTGTACCAAATGACCCACATGCCTTTTGGCCTAAGAAATGCAACCAGTGCGTTCGCAAGAGTAATGGCGCATGTAATTAGTGGATTAGAAGATTGTGTATTAACTTATGTAGATGACTTTCTTGTATTTACAAAACCTAATGACTTCAACGTGCATCTCGATGCCTTAAAACAAGTATTTGAGCGATTAAGAAAATTTTCATTAAAAGTCAGTCCCAAGAAATGTGTACTTGGCTCAACAAAAATGCACTTCTTAGGGCATATAATTAACTCCTCAGGCTATACACCAAGCTTAAGCAAAGTGGAAATAATAAAGAATTTAGCAGCACCCACTAGTGTTAAGGAAGTCAGGCGAGTAGTAGGAATGGCCTCATTTTTCAGGAAGCATATTCAAAATTTTTCAATGATAGCAGAACCGTTAACCAGGCTAACTCGCAAAGAAAATTTCTTTAAGTGGGAAGAGGAACAACAAAAAGCTTTTGATAAGATAAAGGAAATATTAACAAATGAACCAGTCCTTACATTTCCAGATTACAGTAAGCCGTTCCACATTTTTACTGATGCTTCTCTAGTAGGTCAAGGAGGGGCACTAATGCAAAAGAATGAAAATAATCTATTTCAAGCCATAGCATATTGTAGCAGAACATTAACCACTGCAGAAAGGAAGTGGCCACCAGTACAAATAGAGCTAGGTGCGATAATCTATGCACTTAGGCAATTCAAACCTTTTATTTATATGGCAGAAGTCGAGCTTCACACTGACCACAAGCCATTGGCATATCTCCTCGAAAAGGCGCAGGCTCACCCGAATTTAGCACGCTGGCTCATTGAACTACAGAATTTTAATATAAAAATTGTACATGTTTCTGGAAAAGAAAACCTCTTAGCAGATGCGCTATCAAGGGTATTTAAGACAAATGACCCCAAAGAAGTGGAAAATCTCGAAGAGCTTGAAGACATTGCCGAATTTCCTGTATGTTTAGCCTTAAGAGCCAAGTCGCAACTAGTGGTCGATGAGTCTATAGCAGCTTTTACTTTAAGAAAAGAGGATGGAGAAAATTATGTAATTGATATTAGACATGAACAAAGTGAAGACCCTGAGGCTTCGGCCTTTATTAAATTTTTAAAGACAGGAGAAATTCCAGAAGAAATTCCGCAGAATGAAAAAGAAAAATTTGTAGTATCAGCAGAAAATCTTTCAATAATAGGGGACATACTTTGCCATAAATTACCGAACATGAATCCCAGAATATTCGTACCAGTCTCTCTTAGAGCACTAATCTTTGAATCTTTTCACTCCTCGCACCTTGGCGGAGGCCACATGAGTATGAAAAAGACATTAAAGAAATGCAGAAAATATTTTTGGCATAGGATGCACGCAGATATACTCATCTGGACGCGCAACTGTATAACCTGTCAGCTTCGGCACTCTCCAAATCCTCCGTACAGAGCTGAAATGCAAATGGCTCCTCCAAATACACTCTTTGCAAAAGTAGGAATTGACTTAGCGGGTCCCTTTCCGATGACACAAAATGGAAATAAATATATAATGAACATCATCTGTTGGTTCACAAAATATGTAATCTCGGTACCTGTTCCCGACGCAAAAGCACTAACGCTAGCAAAGGCTTTTCTCACAAGTTGCTATCTAAGGTATGGCGGATGTATTGAACTAATAACAGATAATGCCACGGCATTCACTAGTGAATTTTTCAGAAATTTCTGCTCCATGTTGTATATAAACAAAAGCTATGCAATCCCCCATTGGTCCCAGGGCAATGCAGTCACTGAACGCTCGTTCAGAACTTTTCATAATATCCTTGCCAAGTATATAAATAAGGAACAGCCCGATTTTGATGAATTTGTGGACATAGCCAGTTTTTGCTATAACACATCAATCCATGCCTCGACAGGAGAGACTCCCTTCTTTTTAATGTTCGGTAGAGATCCAATTTTCTGTGTGGATCAGATTTTAGATCCTAGAGTTCACGACCCAATAGCCTTAACTGATCTATCTGAATTCAAGCAAAAATTAGTAATCTCATTGAGGAAAGCATGGGAAGCCGCGGACGAAGCAAATAAGGAAGCCCAATTAAAGTCAAAAGCTCAGTACGATAAGTTGACAAGAAACCCAACAGTAACTGTAGGTGACAGAGTATTATTGAGGAATTATTGTGGCAAAATAGGTACCTCGAAAAAATTCCACATGCCCTGGAAAGGTGTGTTTAGGGTTGTAAAAACAGATGGAATTTACGTAACCATAGTTAGTTGTAATGCTCCAAGTGCGATACCTAAGGTTGTTCACATAAACCAGTTAAAGAAGTGCTTTGAAGACTTACCACCGATAGTAACAGTCCCAGAACTAAGCCAGGAAGAGGAAAAGGCAATTAATGGCGCAAACAGTCAGCAACCAATTAAAAACACTCCAGTAAATGAGAATTGTCCTGAAAAGAATATTAGTAGGGAACCCAATGAGAAAAGGTACAACCTTCGTAGAAATCCCAAAGCCAGAAGGCTCTCAATAGAATAAACTCACTATCTTAATTATAATTTTAATTATTTTTTTCAAATCTTTTTCAAAATCATTTTACCAAATTTTACCCATTTTACTCTCACACATTTAAATTTTTTTTTCTCACGCGATTTTAATTTTAATTCACAAAATTTTCAAATTTAATTAAAATAAAATTTTTTTTAGAAAAGATAATGTCTAAAAATCTTAAAATAAAAGCAACTAAAACTAAAGTATTTGAAGCAGCAATGCAAGGAATTGGATCCTCGTCAACAGCTTCTGTAGGGACTTCGGTCCAAAATAATTTGTGTGAGAGCGAGAAAAACGTTGGGACTTCGGTCCATTCAAAAAGTGAAAAGGAGAGAGAAATCTCTTTAAAAAATCTTACCATTTCAGATAATGCTTCAATCGAGAAAGGGACTTCGGTCCATGATAAAATTGCTAGTGAAGAAAAACTTTTAGAAGATGTGAATGTCATTGATCCAGAGAAGATTACTGAAAGTTTGGAGAATTTAGTCTTGGGGGCTGAAGATGAACATACTGAAAAAGAAGAAACACTGAAACAAGCTTTGGATGAATGGGAGAAATCAGGTAATTCGTGGGGAGAAGAAAATGAATCACAAGACTTCGGAAACGGTGGGTTTAGTGGGGCCTCGGCTCAAAATAAAAATGATTTTACAGAAGTTAAAAGTAAAGGGAAGAAGAAAGAAGAAAAGGAAGAGCCAAAAGAGCGTGTGCCAAAAGGAAGACGTTATGTTGTATCACAGCTTCAAGAAGCCAGACTTATTGCAGTTTCTACATCCCCAAACAAAGAAGATGAATGGCCTTTATTCATGGAAATTCCTTGGAATGTTTTAGTTGAAATGAACAACGAAGATGCAACAGATGCGTGTGTTGGAGACGACATTTACATTACTAAATTCCAACTTCGTACTGACAAATTCCGAACCTTGAATGAAAATACATGGTTCTATCAAGGCAACATTAATTGGCAAGCCACTGCGACTGAAGTGGAAATGGTTGGAATACAAGAATATAGAATGAAGACAGGTTTTGTTGTTGAAACTAGGAAGAGGGGAAAAGATGGAAAGACAGGTTCAATTCGGGTTATTGCTTTTGGAATGGAGCGGACTTCGGTCCTTTATAAACGTCAGTGTGTAGAAGTTGATTGGGATAACTTAAAGAAGGGAATGTTTATCGACGTAGCGTTAGCACCAATTGAGGAAGGATGGTTAATTGGTCCGAACTATATTTTACCTCCGGGGTGCAATTTCAGACTCGGAACTGAAGTATTGGCAAGATCAAATTCTAAAATAGCTACAGCAGCAGGTACATTTGAAGGTGAATGGCGTTGGACAGCAGCGTCTGGCATTCCAAGAGTCTTCCCGATAACCCAGCAATACACAATGGAAGAAATTCATTTAGCTGAGACCCTTATCGCAGCAGCTCTAATTGTAGCAAGCGAAGAAGAAGAGACTTCGCGCATGGAAACCACTTATGTAGGCCCATTAACGAGAGTTTCGGAAGAAAATCGTCGGAACTTTACAATTATGTTCGCCTCGGCGGAAAAGAAATTTATTAAGAAAGTCACTGAAATTTGGTCCAAAGATTCAAATATTTCTGCTCAGACATCATACAGATCCAAAGCTTTTGCCCAAGGACATGTTAATGAAGTAAGAAAATTAGAGTCGCAAGACAACAAAATCAGAATCGAAGTTGAAATCACACTAGTTGTTAATCAAGGAAAATTCGACCACCAAGATGACTTTGAGTCAATGCTAGAAGGATCATCAGTAATACTACGGGTTAGAGAAGGTGCGGGCGGCTTTCGTATGCAAGCTGAAACCTTCGGATATCATCTTCCCAGCATTGTTTGTGAACGAGACACCCCTCAAGCCGAAATTGTCAAATCGCTGTTGGGCCGATCAGGGACGATCGACCGCGTGGATGAGAGTGAGCTAGACAATCTAGATTTGAATATGGAATGTGTGCGTCAATTGAACGACAAGCAGCGACACACTCTTGTACATTGGCTGAATCCCGGGGTGGGGCGCGTCCACTTCACTCAAGCCCCACCCGGGACGGGCAAGACAAAAATCGCAGCGACGTGCATTGCCGCAGCGTTGAGAGTGGAACCAGAAAGCGCTGTGTTGGCCTCGGCCATGAGTAATCTTCCAGTGACAAAGTTAGTCATCGAATCTGCCAGAGCAGAGGTGGCGGTGGATATGGTTGCATTCTTTTCTGGATCAGCGCGTGTGAGGTACGGTGAACAAATCGGACAGTTGGAAGAATATTTATTGGAAGCTAAACTAAGGGGGGAAGAGTACAAACAATCTTTGGAAAAAAGTGAAGCGAGAGAAGTTGAGGAATATTTGAAAGTAGTTCGTCCCCAGCCACGTCACGCACGAGAAAAGGCAGTAGGAGAAATTTTGATGAGGATTGACTTCCACCGAGTAGCCTTTGCAACCACGTTTATGTCCGCAGCCATCACAGGAGCGCACAGACAGACTACGCATCTCATTCTGGATGAAACGACGCAAATCCCATTTTGTACCGTCATGCATCTTGTTTGTCACATGCCCGCTTTGAAGTCGGTCTTATTGACCGGCGATAAGCGCCAATTGGCCGTTCATCTAGCTGAGTTGGAAGAAGTAATCCAGAGAGGCTTCGGCCTTGAATCAATAGTTGAACAAGTTGAAGAATGCACGCGGGTAACTACCACTACTCTTGAAAGGTGCTACAGAGCGCACCCAGCAATCGTTGACTGCTTTGACTTCGCGTCTTATCGTCAGCATGGCGAGCGTGTAATAGCAGCAGTAACCGCGGAAGAGCGCGCCGGCTTAACGAATTCTGGAATTCATCTCCCAGTCAATGGCATTCCTGTTGTTCTGATTGATGTTGAAGGACAAAACATTCAGGATCCTACTTCATTCAGCCTAGAATGCCCGGAACAAACAGAAGTGGTGCTTCGGCTCATAAAAATCTTGGAACCGCGAGACCCAAATATTGTCATCATATGCTTATACACCTACCAAGCCGAGATCATAAGGCAATCACTTCGGAAAATTGATAGTCGTGTGGCTGTACATACGTGTGATAGCTTTCAAGCTCAGGAACAACGCATTGTAATTCTTGTTACCACGCGCACACTCACAAAAGGCACTCGAGCTACTTCCGACTTCATTAAAGACGCAGCGAGCAACGGTAGCACTTTCGCGTTCCCAGCATGGATTATTTGTAGTTGCTGATTTTGAAGCGATTAAGGAAGGTGAAGTATGGCGCAGGTTTATGCAGCAAGCGGAAATGTTCACCCCAATTGTAGACAGCAGATACTTAGAGGTGATGGATCTCCCAAAAAGTGCTAGGGGCTTTGGCGGAGTGTTAAAGGATTTACAGGGACGTTCCGTGCAATCAGACAGGTTGAGACTCAAACTGGAAGGACCAAGCGTGCAACAACCAGAACAACGTGCAGAAGAAAGGCGAACAGAACAACGTGGACCACCAAGAGCTGTGAGGTGTTATCAGTGTGGAGGCAAAGGACACTTGGCGCGTGAGTGCAGACGTGTTTAAAGAAAATGCGAGGCGGGCAGGAAAGGAGAGGTAGAGACTTTATTTAAATTAAATATAAAAAGTGACTTCGGTCAAATATAAATAAATGTGTAAATAGTTGACCTCGGTCAAAGATAAATAAAAACAGAGAATGGAACGGACACTTACGAATCAGTACACTCAAGGATTTGGAATGGTCAGGTAAAAGACCAGGGACGGTCTTCCCCGGGGTTGGAGATGTAAGGCGGAAATAGGATTGAGAAATATTAAACAAAACTTTCTCAGCGACCCCGCCTATCCATAACTAATATAATCCTAGGAATAAGCGAAGGAAGGGATCAGTCATTCAATCAGTCAGACTATTAGCCAGTCAATTAATAAAGTGAATAAGCGCTATTATATTTATTGCCCGATCGGAGGAACTTGTCGTCGCCCGTTTAATCGCTCTTTAGGAGTGAGCGGTGAATATTGTCCGGCCGGACTGTTAACAACAAATTAATTAGTATTCCCTCATATTCTATTATCCTGGGCTCTACACTGGGTATGGATTCAGCAAACTTCTTCTCTAGCAAACACAACATTTTTATTGATTAACTCTGAGAGAGTTAGATTTATGTAATAGCATCGGAAACCACTTTCAGTAACAGTCTGAGTAATATTTGTAGATACTGAAAATAATTGGTAGTTACATGATTACAAGTTTGTAATTTAAATGTTTAGTGATGTTTACAAATTACTTCTAGCTCAAAACCCTGTACGGTTGCAAAATTGTTAACAATACAAACAAAACACAACCAAGTTACATATGTTACTGATTATTGTCATCCACGACGGTGATGGTTTCTCATAGTTTTGGTTTCACCCACTAATAGGCATACCCTCGTTACTTTCTGTACCCCTCCCCAAATATTGGTATATCTTTTTTTCATCTCACCCCTCAAAATTACCGATATGCACTCATTCTTTAGGGTACTTTGTCGCACAATTCCCTAAACGACATTCTCATCCATACAATAAAGTTAATGTAGTGAGGAGGAGGAAGGATATGGAGAAGGAGGAAAGGAGAGAAGGCAATGTAGAAATTAGAAGAGGAGATAATATGAGGAGGAGAATTAGTAGAAAGAGTTAGCAGAAGTGGAGAGGGGGAGGATGGAAGAGGGGAAAGGAGAAAGAATGAGAAGAGGGTGAGAAGGAGAGAGAATGAGGAGGAAACGAGAGAATGAAGAGAGGAGAAAGAAGGATGATGAGAAGATAGAAGAAGAGGAAATATGAGGAGTAGGGGATATAGGGAGAAAAATAGATGGGAAAATAAGAGTAGGATGAAAGGAGAGGAAAGAAGGAGGAAGAAATGAGAGGATGAGGGTAGGAAAGGGAGAAGAAGAAGAGGAAAGGAGAGGAGGATGAGACAATTGAAAACCTCCATACAATTATCCTTGATATCACCTTTATGGTCGATATCAGATTCATTTACGTTATCACTACTAACAATCATTATCGATCGCCTTTCATTTGGGAGAAGGACCGATTTTATCTATAGGATTTTGTTGAGTTTGGGCCAGAAACTGAGGGTCGACTGGCAAGCAAACGGGTGAATCATCTCTTCAATGATATAACAAATAAACTAAAATATCAGAGGAGCCAAAAAAGTCCTATAATTATTTTGAAAAAAAGATGAATAAAATAATCTTGATATCTGGTAATTAATTGTAATCGATTTAGTTTTTTTTATAAAAATTTTATTTGAAAGTAGAAACAATAAAAAATATATAATAAATAATGAAAAAATTCGAGGGAGAGGAGAAAGCTTCGAATTCGACTGCTAAGAAGGTTAGAATTACCATGTCTACTACTAGTCCAAAACGTCAAGCACTTGTTAAAAATTAATTTTCACTTCTCCCGATCTTTAATGAACTCTACAAAAAATCTCTTCAACTTCCCCTTGAATCGATTTCTTACTGTTGTTCTGCAAAAGGATTTGAACTGACTATGGTGAGGAGAAAAACAGTAAGTGGAATGGATAAAAGAATGAGAGAAGATGGAAATGAGAGATGTTAGAAAAGAAGAAAAGGAGAGGAGGAGATATGGAAATTAGAGGTGTAGCAGGAAGAAAGGAGAGGAGTGTATATGGAATGGGGAGGAGGATAGGAAAGGTAGTAGGAGCAATGAAGAGTTGTAGAAGGAGAGTGTAGGCCATGGAATGTATGACGAAAGCAGTGGATAAGTAGGAGAGGAGCCAAAGGTGTTATGAGAATAGAGAGAATGTGAGGGGGTTGAGGAAAGGGGGGGATAAGTAGGAGGAAAGGGGAGGAGTAGGAGGATAGACGAGGTGGAGTGGACGGAGTAGAAGCATAGAAGTGGAGGAGGGAAGGAGGAGAGGAGTAGAGGAGTAGATCAGAATTAGAGGAGATGTAGAAGGATAGTAAAGGAAAAGGTAGAGTAATAAAAGAAACGTGAGGATATGAGTATGACTGGAGAAAGATCTGGGGTAGGAGGAGGTGAGAGAAGAGGAATTGGGAAAGAAAAGATAAGGAGTATGAGGAAAGGAGATAGAAAAGAAGAGAAATTAAAAAATCAAATTTAAATTCTACTAATCTTTAAACTGAACAGTAAAAAATCTTTTCAACTTTCCCTTGAATCAGTTGTTTACTGTTGTTCTGCCAAGGGATTTGAAGTGGGTATGGTGAGGAGTAAAGATGTAAGAGTAATGGATAGTAGAAGGGGAGAAGTTGGAAATGAGAGCTGTAAGAGGTAGAGAGGAGAAGAGGAGGAGGAAGGGAGAGAGGAGGTGGAGTATGAGAAAAGGAGAGGAGCATGAGAAGAGGAGTATTAGGAAGAAAGGAGAGGTGAAGAGAGTAGGAGGAAAGAGAGTAGGATGTAAAAAATAGGAGGAAACGAAAGAATAGCAGTAGGAGGAAATGAGAGAAGTAGGATAAGAGAGAAGAGAAGTGTAGTAGTAGAAAGGGAGAGGTGAATAATAGTCTACTATGAAAGTACTAAGAGGAGAGAGAACGGAGAAGAGAGTAGGAGGAAAGGAGAGAAGAAGAGGGTAGTATGAAAGGAGAGGGTAAATAGGAGGATAAGAGAGGAGGGTTAGGAAAATAGAAGAGGTGGAGTAGAAAGATAGAAGTGGAGAAGTAGAAGGATAGAAGATGAAGGGAAGGAGAAGAGGAATAGAAGGGAATGAGATTAGACGTAAGAGGCTAGTAGAGGAAAAGTAAGGAGTAATTGGCGGAAACTAGAGAATAGTATATGGGGAAAGAAGACGGTTATGAAAAAAGAGTAGAAGAAGAGTAGTAGGCGGAAACTAGAGAATAGTATATGGGGAAAGAAGACGGTTATGAAAAAAGAGTAGAAGAAGAGTAGTAGGAAAGGAGAGGAGAATAATTAGAAGGAAAGGAGGTGAGAAAATAAGAGTAGGGTGATTATGATGAAAGAAGTGGAGAATAGGAAAGGAGCCGAAGGGGAGTATAAGAAAGGATAGGAGGTGAAGGAGAGTTTGAGGAAGAGGAGCGGAAGAAGTAGGAGGAATGGGGAGGAGAGGAGAAGAGAGTGGAAGAAAATACGTGAGAAGAGAGTGGAATGAAAGGAGACCGATAGGGCAGTAGGATTGGAGGAGTAGGAAAATAGAAGAGGTGGAGTGGAAAAAGTAGAAGGATAGAAAAAAATTGTAAAGGAGAAGAGGAGTAGAGCGGAATGAAAAATGTACGAGGATAGTAGAGGAGAAGGGAGAGAAGTAATAGGAAGAAACGAGAGGATATGCGTATGATTTAGGAAAGATCAGGGTGGGAAGAGTGAGAAGAGGGTAGGAGGAAATGAGAGGAGGAGTAGAAGGTAACGAGAGGAGAATAAGTAGGAGGAAAGGAGATAGAAAAGAAATTAAAAAATTAAATTCCACTTATTCCATTCTTTAAGCTGACAGCACAAGAAATCTTTTAAGCTTTCCCATGAACCGACTGCTTACTGTTGTTTGCCTAGGGATTTGACGTGACTATGGGGAGGAAAAAAGATGTAAAAGGAATGGATAGTAGAAGGGGAGAAGTTGGAAATGAGAGATGAAAGAGGATAGGAGAGGAGGAGTGGAGAAGTGGGAGGAAAGGAAAGAAGAGCAGTAGGAGGAAATGAGAGATTAATGAGGATAAGCATGAGAATAATAGGAGGAAAGGAAAGAATAGCAGTAGGAGGAATGGAGTAAGTTAAGAGAGAAGAGAACCCTTTTCTTTGGTTTTTTTCTAGTAGATATATTCTATTTTATCTTGGTATTCTCTTTGCTATTCTCTCTAGGTATTTTTACTGCACAATTCTTGACATGCTTTCATCCATACAACAAAAATGATTTAGTGAGGAGTATGTAGTGAGTATTATCAAATTCATTCACGTATCCCTACTTACAAGCATTATCGAGCGCATCACATTTGGAGAAGAGGACTGTCTTCATATTCTCGAATTGTTTGAATTTGTGGAAGAAAAGGATCAATTGGTAAGAAAATGGATGAATAAACTCTCAAATTATTTATCTAACAATAAGCGATATCTGAGGAGCCAAATACTCCGATATATATTGTAAGGCCGTGCTTGTCCATGACAAGCAGGAAGAACACTTAAGCACACGCCCCATAAGGATAAAGACAGGATTATTTAATACATGAGAAAACAGTTGAAAAGGATCAGTCTAGTGGGGCCCAATGGGAGAAGGAAGCAATCACTTTAATCTTATTTGTTAGAGCAGCGACGCTAGCTAATTGTTTTATGATTAATAAGCGCTAAAGTTTTATTCCCGGGAACGTTCTCTGTTGTTATTCATTGTCGACTTATATAATCAATTATATTATTAATCATTTTGTTAACTTTAACTTTATTTTATTCAATCGCGATTTTATTATTTACATTTAAATAAATATTATTTTATTCGCAATAATTAGGGCTTGAGCTTTGCTTCTAAAGGAGCACATACAACGTTGTATTTGAAGATAAAGTAGCCCTCACGGTGTCGATACCTCGCCTCATTGAATTTACTGGGTGGTCCAATACGTCTAAACCTCACTGGTAGCACCGGATGGTTCTTTTTGAAGAACCACTTCAAATAAGAAAAAAAAACATGAAAAAAAAAGGGAAAATAATTTTTTAACATAATTTAATTAATCTATATGTGCATCACAACTCAAACCAACACTATTAAGGGCAATCACTTTATAGAGATAGAGAAATAAGTGAAATTCAATCTGTAGCCATAAAACCGTCTCAATATAGAACAAAATTACTTTCGAGAAAAATTCGAACTTATTCGACGACTGCTAGAAGTCCCTATACAATAGTTATCTTGGCAAATTATTTTTTTTTTCTTTTGCTCAATATTACGAAAGATTACAAAATTTTTTATTGTTTTTTTTAAATTGGTTATTCTTTTTTTTTCTTGCTCCTCACGTGACAAACTTCCAAAAATAAGGAGGGAAGAGGAACAAAACAAGAAAAAGGAGGAAAGCAAAGGAACTAAAAAAAATCGAAATTAAAACGCCAGTCACAAGAAAAACTCCAGGCGGAACTTGTTACATTTTTTTATGTTATCTCTCTTGCTATAATTTCCTTCAGGTAAAAAGTGAATCATTATTGACAGCATTTCATTCATCGGGACATTATTATCTATTTTTATTTAGTTTTCATTTTTTATCTGTATTTATTTTCATTCTAAAGGTAACTTCTCTTTTAGGGTCGAACATTAACTTTTATGTTCAAATTTAATTTTAGACGTCCCGTTTAGGTTTTAATAATTTTCGAATATTACACCATGTATTTAACGAGAGTATATAGAAGATACGGGGGGTTTTTAGGAAATATTTACAAAATGTTTACGTAATACTGTTTTACTGTTAAATAACGTATATTTTTAATTCTATGTTATGTTGTTTATATATTTTTTTGTTTCGAGTATATATTAAGTAAAACATAAAATAGAGAAAGTGTCCCTCCCGTTGCAAAAAAAAAAGTAATAAATTTCAAAAAAAAAAGAATAAAAAGAAAAGGGGGAAGGAAATGAGAGAACTCAAAAAAAAAGCAAAGTTTAAAGTTGCGGAAAAATAATAGTCTGGTCATTTAGTTTTGGCTCTTTTTAGATTAATATAAATTTTTTTTTATTCTATTTAACCTCTGTTTTGTCTAACTTTCCAAAATATAAAATGAAAAAGGATGGGACCAAAACACATCCTTCTTTGTTAAACAAAGAAAAACATTTCAAAAAAAAATTTTTTTTTAAGAGACACTCATTCATAATTGTACATAGGCTATTTATTTTTGGGTAACATTTGTACGAATTGTAATATAGGTTTTAAATTTATTCCACATTATTTCCCCGCAATTCCTTACAAAAGCGGTTTTAAGATTAGTCATTGCCAGTTAAAGGAAAACATTTTTCATTGGGAAAATATTATTTTTGTTTTCTTTTTCATTTATATCTATAATTTTTATTCTCGTTTAAAAATACTTACAATATGAAAATGCTTTAACCAGACATAAATAGAATAAGCGCCTCTCTTTCATTTTAAGACATTCTCAGAAAGTTTAAGTTGGTGATTTAAAATATAGAAAAGCCTATCAATTACAAGAAAACAGTTTTCAAGCTTAACAAAATTTTATGTTTTTATTTTATAATTTACATTCAAAATTTATATTGTATATTGTGACATCTTTCTGATTTATTAGTAGATTTTTTTGAATATAATATGATGGACTTTCTGGAATATGTACACCTAATACTCTGAAAACTACAGTAATGATAAGATAATATAACTGTCAATTTTTAGATATTTAAATTTTGGATAAATAGAAGAGTGGGGAGGGTACCAAACAAATTAGTATGTATCAGTGGGAATAACTTAATAGAGAGTGTATTTTCCGGAAAGTTTATAAAAATATTCTCAACAGAAATAAAGTCCTGTAAAATTATCACAAAAAGATATTGTGTTTTGAAAATTATGTTTTATTATTTCGCGTATGCGAAGAATTTATTTTTCATTATAAGAAATGTGCAGATTACAATGGCCAAATTTTATAAATATTGCATTTTACAAACATTAGGAAGGACATACATAAATTTTGTTAGAGTGATTTTTAATTTATTTGTGTAGAAGAACCCCCACAAAAGAAGTGAGTCAATTATTTTTTTATTTCGTCGAATCTCACTTTTAAATCTTGTTAAATTTTAATTTCATTTAAATCTTACTCTTACGTTCAAATATTTTAAATTTTACTCTCCCACTAAATTTAATACAACTTAAAATTTAATTGTATTTAACAAGCACATTTGTTCATAATTTTATTTTTTTGTGTTGAATTTAAACATAATACCACAAAATCTCATCAATTAAATTATTGTCTATTTATAAATTAAAAACTGATTTTAATAGAAACCTCAATCAATAATTATCTAAAGTAAAGGATAAAGTCAAAACTTAATGTATAAGCACTCTGTCCCTTATTTTTTACAAGGAAAAATGTTAAGTAATTAATTGGACTAATCTCGAGTTTTCTGGTTCCGAGTCCTGACAGGGTTGCTTCTGCTAAAATTTCTAGTTTCCCGTTCCCGATACTTTGAGTATAAAGTACGATATTAAAGCAAAGTAGAACCACAAGCAAAAACCTTAAATTCAAAACTTATTCACGTGAAACTTGAATGTTAGAGAGTAAACGTCCTGAGAAGAGTAAAGGTCTCGAAATTACAACAAACGTAAAGACTATGAGGGGGATAAAATTATTACAGTTTGAAAATTTAATGGTTGGGAAACAAAAGATATATGAAAGGCAATGTAAACAATTGTAATCTTTAACTTTAAAAAAAAAAACTAACTGGGAAGAAGATATTATAATAAAGATGTAACAAACATAGCATTAAGCATTAGGGAGATAAATTCACAATTAAAATGTTTAAGGAAAATAATTGAGCCTTAAGATAAACATTGTCTTGAAAAAGTTTGAGAAAAATAAAATTTTGTAATTTAAGAAAATAAACTTCATGAAACAATAAAGTAACTGGTGAATGAGTGAGACAGATCCAATAGAATCTGAAACTCCTTTAATCAACAAAAACCTCTACCGGGGTAAAAGCAACGATGAATATGCAAAAATTGCCGACTTGGATAAACTACTAGTAGCAACACACACTCTTGAAGATTCATTAAACAGAAACATCAGATTAATCAACAGAAGAGCAAACAGCAACACTAATGCAATTAATCAAATGGCAACTGAAGTGAATACACATTTATCTACTGTGAACTCAAAAGTGGCATTGATCTCATCTAAAGTCGATAAGTTCAATGAAAATAAAAATAATGGGGAACACACAGGAAATGATGAAACTGAACCATTAAAATTGGAGTTAAATATGTTGAGTCTCTTAGATAAAGAGGGAGCCACAACCACATATAAAGAAGAGTCTGTAGTATCTTTTGACTCTTGGGCCCAGAAATTCACTGACCTAATGGACTGTGCTCCAACTACCTGGGACGAAAAAACAAAAATACATAGATTGAAACTGTACCTTGAGGGAACAACTAGGGTAATTTTTGATAAATTAGAGGAAAATGAAAAAAGAACAGTAAAAGAGGCGCTAGCTTCTATAAGGAAAAGATTAACCGCCCCACACAGAAGAGAACTATTCAAACGAGAATTAACTCTCTGCAGACAAAGACCCTCTGAAACGGTCTCTGAGTTTATGAAACGGTTAACCCCATTAGTAAAAGCCACATTTGAAAACGAAACTGAAGAACAACAACAGGCGAAAATAAGGGATGAATTTTTAGAAAGATTAAAACCTAATATTAGTTTTTTGATCAGACTTGTAGGAACAGCTACGAGTCTGGATGAACTTTATATTAAAGCACAGGAAATTGAAGCGCTCTTAGCCTCTGGTAATGACTCACAAGAAGAAGCTCTGAAACGAGCTATAAATGCCATACAGCCGCAAGTTGACCACTCTACTAACAGAAATATAACCTCGTGGACTCCCATCTCAAATAACAGTAACAGAGGTCCAAATAATATAACGTACCAAAACCAACCTCAAAGACCCTTTGGCGCCAATCAAATACCAAACAATAATTATCGAAATTTCAGGCGTGGTGGCTCTGCAAACCAAAGAAATGGAAGATACCAGAACAACCGCAGGGGATATGGGGAAAGAAATTGGAGCGGACGACCTATGTGCGCGCATTGTGGCGTAACTGGACACCTTGCGTACAATTGTTGGAGAAGAAGACAGATGCCGACAAACAGCAATGCAGTGGTTAGAGGTGGGCGAAATTTCTCTCAAAATAGAGCAAATATGGGACTAGGAAATAACAAGGGTATAAACATGATTCAATCCTCAAACAAACAATATACAGACGCGCACACATTTATGACGGGTATGAACAGCCAACCAACTTATTCCCAGGGCTCGTCAAGCACTCCCTCACAGGGGGAATATCACACATCCCCGCATATATATTATCAAGGGAACCCAATGAACAGTTACCCGAAAGAAATTCAAGTGTATCCGCAGAGTGCAGAAACCTCCACCTTAACAAGTCAAATACAAAACATGAACTTATATGAACCTTCTAAGTGTATTGCACCTATCGAATATAAAACCCAGGGGCAAGCAAGTAGGACAGAACCCATTCTCAACCGGGAACCATACAACGTTGAATCAAGTATATCTGATTGGGAGCAGACCTCCACAGCTCCTAAAATGAAACAGCTATTTTACATAACCCTAACTTTGATGATGCTAATACTCCCAGTAGCTAATGGAGATATACCATTTCCTAAATATCCTCTCATATGCCAAAATAGAGAACATGGGATACTCTGGAACCTTCCTAAATTTCCTGGATGTCCTGAACAAAATACAAATTTGTCAAAAAGTCCTATACCTCAAAGAAGGCGAATATATTCTCCTAATAACCTAGAACATACCGCAAAGGCGTGGGCATGCAGAAAAGTTAGGAAAGCAATGGCGAAATATACCTCACTCACGGGTGTTCATATTGAGAAACCGCTAAGTATTGACCCAATCATAGTAACACATGAAGAGTGCAAAAATATGATTAAATATAAAAAATGTGAATGGGGAATCCTGAAACAGGAGGGGGAATTATTTCATACCGACTTTAAATTAGACCTCACACCAAGGAAGTGGTTGTTGGGTTCATTTAATTGGGAAAGGGTTTATACTGAAAATTGTTACCTCTTTAAAACTCCAATCAGCTCAAGGTTTGGCGAGAAAAATATTCAGACGCCTCTAGAGGAAAATATTCAGTGCACTTATAAACACGGGTTTTGCTCTCTAACTGATGGAACGCGTTTAATATGGGAGATAGTCCCCGAAGCTAACTGCGAATATTTGTCCATAGGGGAATATGATGGTTTTGTAATTGATAATTTATGGATTGCGAGCCAACACCCACTTGCCCTCACTGATACAAAAACAAAGGATACAGGCACAAATTGTGGGCAAAAAGTAAATCCAACAGAGCAGGGTCTAGCATATCTCATAATTCAGGAAAAAATTAAGCCAAAATACAAACGAAATAAAAGGGCACTAGAGGGGATAGTCACTTCCAGTCAATTAGCCTCTGAACTAACATACTTAAACGCACAACTTTCTAGCACATTATCTTTTACTTTCTCTCATACCATGAAAACGTTGTGTGATTTTATGGAAAACACTTGGAGATGGGCTGAATTAGCACTACTAACTGACCCTACAATACTAGCACGAACAATATTCAATAACCCTGACATTCATGCTGAAAGGATGGGATTTAATCTTATAAAAGTATGGCCTTGTATTCCTATCACACATGAACAATTCCGGTTCGTCCCCACTGGCTCTGAAACAGAATGTTTTGAATATTTACCTATTAGTTTTATCTCACAAAAACAACAGCATTTTGCGTTTATAGACCCCAAAACAATGAAAATTGTTCACGATTCCCATAAGACTGACTGTGCAATGTCGCGAATAATAATAATCCAATTAGAGAATGACACATTTGAAGTAGACCAAGTAACCGCGACTATGCAAAAAATAAATCCAAGGAACCATGAAACATTCAATCCTCGTTTTGAAAAAATCCAACCTTTGCCTAGTCAAGCCTTTCACCAATTGGTATTAGTAAATATCTCAGATATTAACACTCATGCCCATTTGAGTAATGCATTTAAAATTAGTGAAATAACTTACCAAATAAGGCAGAAGGACACCAAAATGATAGCAGAATTTTCAAACACATGGCAAAAAGCAAAAAGTGAATTTAGTAATCACATCTTTGGTGACTGGACCCATGAATGGCGAATCTTTATAACTATAATAACCTGCATATCTCTGATTGATTTCACCCTTAGGGCGTTAGTAATTATGATGCAGAGGTACTTAGGTAATGGAATAATAAGGGATATACTAATTGGGCAAAAATACAGGACCAAACACAAACAAAAGGAATCAATGATCAAGGCAGACCTACCAAAACAAGTATTAACCCAAAATATAGAATTAAAAGAAATAAACCCAGAAATTAAATACACCCCTATCTGTCCGGAGGGGCCTAGTGGGTTAAATCTTCTCTCAATAAAAGGGCACTGTCAGTCTCTTCCAACCACTACTGTAACAATAAATAATGTAAAACTAAGCTGTCTCCTGGATACGGGAGCAAGCATATCAGTGGCGCCTATCAATCTTGCAATTAAAAATAGGTGGAATTTAGTGCCTACAAAAGCAGAAGCAGTTAGTGCCTCAGGTCATGCAATTAGTGCGCTTAATAAAGGGGAAGTAAAAATAGTATTAAATAATATTGAATGCAACACCTCAATATTTTTCATAGACAATAACATATTTGAGGATAAAAACTTTGACTTAATTCTAGGATGCGACGTATTTGAAATGTGGCCCTCCCTGACCTTTAATTTTAAAAATAGAAAATTTAAAATAGGGGAAGATGAAAAGGAAAAATGTGAAACATGTAAGGAAGCTTGGTTTAAAATATCAGTAAAAGAGGCACGTTTGATAAAACCGAATTCACAAACAATTATTGAGGGAAGTTTAGACGAACACTCAGCAGACAAGCAATCATATTTCATAAATAATCTGGATGAGAAGATAAGTCAAATGCATTTAGGAACAATTCCAACTATATCGGAGTATAATAACAATGCGCTAAAAATACTGGTTCTCAACCCTACGCAAAGCCCGATTAAATTGTATAAAAATCAGACTTTAGGTAAAGCATGGAAAATAGAAGGTGAAATTGAAACAGGCATATTTACGTTAGAAAATGACAAAACACTAGAACCACAAGAAAATAAAATAGACCCAAAATTTGTAATTGACTATAGTAAATGTTCAGTCAATCCTAATGAGTTAGAAAAACTTAAAAGATTATGCGAGGAGTTTAGTGACATTTTTAGTAAAAATCAATATGACCTCGGGTCCTATACAGCGGGAGAATTTGATATAATAACCACAACACAGGATCCAGTAGCAGTAGGTCCTAGGAAAACCCCATTTAAATATAGGGAGGAATTACATAAACATATTGATCAGCTTACCAAAGCAGGGGTAATGGTTGAATCGGACACACCTTGGTTAACACCATTTGTTATTGTACAAAAGAAAGATGGTGGAATAAGACCGTGTCTTGACTTTAGGAAATTGAATGAAATAACAGTACCAGATCATTACCCTCTTCCTAGACTTGAGGTAATCATGGAAAAAGTAGGAAATTGTAATTATTATAGTTCCTTAGACCTAGCAAGCGGGTACCTGCAAATAAAACTAACAGAGAATGCCTCTAGGAAATGTGGGGTTATAACGGAGGATAATGTATATCAAATGACCCATATGCCGTTTGGGTTGAAGAATGCCACAGCAGCTTTCTCCAGAGCAATGGCAAATGTTCTTAGTGGATTAGAACACGTAATTTCATATGTAGACGACATCTTAATCTACACTAAGTCCCCTGACTTTGATGAACATTTACTCACTTTAGGAAAAGTCTTTGAACGTTTTCGCTTATTCAACCTTAAATTAAGTCCTAAAAAATGCACATTCGCAACGCGAAAAATGAACTTTTTGGGATACACTCTTGACTCTAACGGGTATCATCCAAACCTTTCTAGAATAGAAATAATAAAAAATTTACCGAATCCGACAAATGTAAAAGAAATTAAAAGAGTAGTAGGAATGGCATCCTTTTACAGAAGACATATACCAAAATTCTCACATTGGGTCGAACCATTAACACGACTAACAAAAAAGGAAGTAAAATTTGAATGGGGTGAGGAACAACAAAAAGCCTTTAACAAAATAAAAGAACTATTAACAAATTACCCCATCCTAAAATTCCCGGACTACTCTAAGCCATTCCATATATTCACGGATGCTTCTATGGTTGGACAGGCTGGGGTCCTGATGCAGCGGGATGAAGAAAATAAAACATATTCTGCTATCTCCTATTGTAGTCGGACCCTATCGTCCTCTGAAAGAAAATGGCCACCAGTCCAAATAGAGCTGGGAGCAATAATTTATGCATTAAGGGAATTTAAGCCATATATATTTATGTCTGACATTGAACTGCACACAGACCATAAACCGTTGTCATATCTTCTGAAAAAGGCAGAGGCTCACCCGAACCTGGCCCGTTGGTTAATAGAGTTGCAATCTTACCAAATAAAGATAGTTCATATAGAAGGTAAACAGAATTCCTTAGCTGACGCACTATCGCGAATACCAGAAGAAACACAAACAGGAGTTGAAAACATAGAAGAATTAAAGGATATAGCCGAATTCCCTGTATGCCTAAATATTCAACAAAAAACTAGAATCGCGTCAGACTCTTTTATTAACACATTAGTGGTGCGAAATAAAGACGAAAATCCTTACACAATAGACATAAAAGAAGAGCAGTTAAATGATCCGGAGGCAAAAGCATTTATCAAATTTTTATTAGAGGGAGAGATACCAGAGGGTTTTAGTGAAACTGAAAAAGAAAACTTTTCTGAAAAAGCAAAGAACCTATACATAGAAAATGAATTATTAATTTTTAAAACACCAGGATCTCAAGCAAAAATCGTTGTTCCCACTAACCTTAGATCATTAGTATTTGATTCATTCCACTCCTCTCAGCTAGGAGGTGGGCATTTATCAGTAAAGAAAACATTAAAGAAGTGCCAAAAATATTATTGGCCAAAAATGCACTCTGATATAGTAACTTGGACCAAACAGTGCATCACCTGCCAACTTAGACATTCTCCTACACCAGCTTATAGAGCTGAAATGAACATGGTACCGGCTGACACATTATTCTCAAGAGTAGGACTAGACCTGGCGGGACCGTTTCCTATAACTGAAAAGGGTAACAAATACATACTAAACATAATCTGTTGGTTCTGCAAATATGTAATATCTGTACCGCTCCCTGACGCAAAAGCAAACACAATAGCCAAAGCATTTTTAACAAACTGCTATCTGAAATTTGGGGGCTGTATAGAATTAATCTCTGATAACGCCACGGCTTTCACCTCAGACTTTTTTAAAGCGTTTTGTAACATGTTATATATTAACAAAACGTATGCTATTCCGTACTGGTCGCAAGGCAATGCGGTTACTGAAAGGACATTCCGAACGTTTAATAATATGTTAGCAAAATATATAACAAAAGAACAACCAGATTTTGATGAGTTTCTAGACTTTATGAACTTTTGTTATAACACATCGATCCATACATCAATAAATGAGACACCGTTTTTCCTCATGTTTGGCCGAGACCCTATTTTTTGTGTTGATCAAATCCTTGACCCTAGAATACATGAACACGCCAGTGTTGTAGATGAACCAGACTTTAAGTACAAGCTTATTCGGTCTCTTCGCAGTGCGTGGGAGATTGCAGCGGAGTCGAATAGAAAGGCCCAAGAAAAGATGAAAAATCAATATGACAAGTTGTTTAGGGAGCCGAATATAAAAATTGGGGACAGAGTTTTACTTAAAAATTACACAGGAAAGATAGGTACAGCGAAGAAATTCCAACTACATTGGAAGGGCATCTATAGGGTTATCAATTTAGATGGTATATACGCGACCATATCTAGTTGCATCTCTCCGAACTCACCAAGCAAAACAGTTCATATTAATCAAATTAAAAAATGTTTTGAGTACCTTGGTCCTCCTTGTACAATCCCATACAAATGTGAAGAACAAATTCCAAAAGATAACCGTATTTTAGAGGATAAAAGTTATGAACCTACTAGGGAACAAGAAAATTCGAGAACTGAGGAACCTAATCCCGAAACAAATAATAAGGAATTAAAAGTTGAGAGACACACACACAATTATGATTTACGTGACCGTAACAAAATAGCTAAACCAGAAAGATATTAATAAGTAAAGGGTACAAATACAAAAATAGGGGGGAGAAAATACAATAGCTTTTTATATAAACTAATTATTTTCAATCAAAAGAATCACTTCAATAAAATCTTTTCTCATAAAAATCTCTTCTCGTTTAATTTACTTACTCATACTTTCAATAAGTTGTTTTCGTGTTAAAATATTGTCATGTTATAATTGTGATAATTATTTTGTAGAGATCGGACTAAACAAATATTTGACCTTGGAAAATCAAATATGTAACCAAAGTTAAGTTGATTTGATTTGATCGAATATTTGTTTGAAGGGGTTGAAGAAATAAAAATTTTTAAATAGTTTTAGATATCTTTATTAAAATTATCTGATATTAAATTGTGCCATTAGTCCGACCTCCACTATTTTGGCGCGAATTAATTAATTGTTATTTCTTTTCGCGTTCTATGAAATTTGAAATATATATACATATGTTAAAATTTTAGAAAATCTTTAATTAAAAAAAAAATGGAAATTAAAAATTCTATGCGTCAATGGCGCTCATACAACGTTAATATAATTAGTAATGAATTGCCCATCATTGAATTAAACAATAAAGGGGTGATTTATCCGTTCTTGGGGAAAGATCATCCCTTCTCCAATTTTGCTTATGCTAAATTTAACTACGACAACTATGAATGGTGTTGTACTGAACAAGCATATGTAGCAGCTAAGGCAGCCTTTTTCAATCGGGGAGATATAGTTGAGCAGGTGAAAGGGATGACTCACATGGATGAGGTGAGTGAGTTAACAACTAAGAGTAGAAAAATTATTGCCTCTACAGGGGCGCAAACAACGTTTAAAGGTGTTCACCCAAGGGAGTATAAATTTCTAGGTAAAGAAATAGAAGGTAGTAAAAAACAAACGGAGGAATGGAATGAAAAGAGTGAACAAATACTCGAAACATTGGTAATCCAGAAATTCACACAAAATACACACTTAGGGGAGTTATTAATTGGTACAAAAGATAATTGGATTATAGAAGCAAATGGTAACGATCCGGTTTGGGGTGTGGGTAAATATCAGAATAATCCGAGTCTGAAAGATTGGTCGCCAAACTCGAAGGAGTTTGGATTGAATAAAATGGGGAAAATACTAGTAAAGGTGCGTGAAATTATAAAAGGTAACATTCAATCTCAAGAGAGTCAAGAGGTAATTCCTGAAGACCCACGTGGAATAAACAATAACCAGTCCTCTCAAGGGGAAAATACAACGTTTGTAATAGATACGGTAATGGACCAGCAAAAAGAAAGGACGACTAACGAGTGGGCCACATCAAGTTCGGGGTGGGAAAATACTCCTAATAAAGAAACGGAAAAGAACACCACAGAAGAGTCTGGAATCAACCCAAATGATCTCCCTGATGAATGTAGAGTCACGTCTAGTCCTGACGCTGATACAGGTGACCCCACGTTGAAGGATAAAGGTATACCAAAATATTTAATTGCAAGGGCTGTTGAAGACAAGGTAATTGGTGCGAGAATTTCTGGAGTAGGTCCATTTTTCATGGAAATTCCAGACACTGTCTTTACAAACCCGAGTCGTAGGCTACAAATGGGTGACTTAGTATTCGTTGAAGAGTGGGAAGTCAGAGAAGGGTTTGAAAAATTGGGTAAGTTAGCAGTTGACTACATGCAGGATTGGTCAGGAAGGTATACGCCATGGATGACTTCTGGCGTAATACAACACCAAGCAACGGCAACAAAAGCCGAAATGGTACTTCTAAGACCTGGAAATTGGGTAACAGGCATAGTAGAAAATATTAAAATGAAAAGGGGCAAACTCTTATCGGCTGAGGTAATGGCCCCAAACATGTTAAGAAGCCAGTTAATAAACACGAGACAAATGACAAAAATTCGTCCCCATCAATTGAAAAAAGGAGGAATTATTGAAGTAGAATTAGCCCAAGTAATTAACCCGCAGGTGTGGAGAATGGGGAACAACTATATTTTACCGGAAAAGACTCCGTTTAAAAGGGGAGATGAATATTGGGCACATCAGAACGATGTTATCATTGGGTCAAGACCCTCAAGAGTTCAAGAAAAATACCCGTTAATGCCTACACACACGAAAGATCAACAAGAAAAAACTATGGCAGCACTAGCCGCAGTTGCTGCGTGCCATCGTAATCGTGAAGACCAAGCTCTTAGAAAATGTGCCGTAGTTACAACGCTTAACCGTTCCGCTGCAGATCGCGCACGAGAAAAAACGTTAGAGGACACTCTAGAGTTTTGGTTCTCATATAGACCGAATAACCTTGCAGATTTGGAAGCTTACTCGAGTGCTTTCGATGCGGACACTCCGTGTCTAATAAAAGTAAATGATCCAGATTTGAAACCTTGTGCAAAAGGTGAAGTAAAAGAAATCACAAAGGGTGTGAATGCAGAAGGATTTTGGTTTGAAGTACTACTTAGGGCACGTCATGAGGAAGCCCATAACTATAATAGTAGCTACGAACATTGGGAAGGTATAGTTGGTGAAGGTTGGGAAGTGCAGATAACACCAATTGCAAATCTCAAAAGGCTCCAACGTAGGGAAGATGTACTGTCTAGTGGATTCCCATTAGCATTGGCCCACTCAGGTCATATGGTTGCCCCAATTTTACGGACTTTAATAGGTATTGAAGGTGACCCACCACTCCCAAGCACATTTAATCCGTTGGAAAATGATCATCCGGCAATGAAAAGGCTAAATCCACAACAACTTGAAACGGTAAAACTATTTCTGGATGGGGAGACGCGCCTGCTTTACCAGCAGGCGCCCCCTGGAGCCGGTAAGACCTTAGTTTCAGGAGTAGCTATAGCTGCAGCTATTAGACGCCATCCTGATGCAGTTGTGCTGGCAGTGGCCCCAATTAATGTGGCGGTATGTGAATTGGCTGAGGACACAACCAAAGCCATGTCCGTAGCAGGTGAGGTTGTTCCAATGCTTGCTTTATTCTCTGGGAGCGGGAAGTTTAAATACCAGCAGAGAATTGAACAGGTAGGTAGTCACTTATTAGTTTGGAGAATAAAGGATGAGGACATTAGGGATCCATTGATGGCCAGGGCTGGGAAAAAAGTTGAAAGGTATGAACGTGATGTGAAAGTGACACCTAAAATAGCCCAGGAAAGAACTGTAGCATTTGAGTTAACCCAAATTAAACGGTTCAAGGTCATTTTTATGACCCACTCTCTGGCGGAGGAGCTCCAACTCTTTCTCGACGCCAGTCCTGATAGTCCAGATCCGAAGAAGGAAGTAATTTCCCCACTAATCACACACATGGTAATTGATGAAGTTGGCCAAGCCCAACACAACAGCGTAATCTCCAGTGTGTCACAATTCCCTAATTTGAAGAAATTACTGATGACTGGGGACTACTTACAGTTGCAGGTACACCAACCCTCTCAACCCATGGTCATTAGGGACAAATTGGGTATGAACTCAGTACTGGACCGACTGAGGGACTGTAACGGGGTAAGTTTTGTAAGACTCACAACATCTTACAGATCGCACCCAAAACTGGTGAACTGCTTGGCACTGAGTGTCTATGAGCCGAATGGTGAACAACTAAGGCCAGGACTAAAGGAATCCCAGAGGGATCTGCTGACTGATCAAATAGGATTGAATCTTCCGATTCAAAACACTCCGATAATTTTGATTCAGCAAAACACAGCAGTGGAGATGGATGCAACGTCCTTTTCACTGACTAACGGTGGGCACACAATCACAACGGTAACTTTATTAAGAGAGTTAGTCCCGCCACTAGCCTCTAGGAGAATGAAAATTCTCGTGATTGGTCTTTATACTGCCCAGGTATCTGACATTAGGAGTGCCATTAAAGAGTATAATTGGTCAAATGTCACTTGCTCGACTTGTGATGCAATACAATCGCAAGAGGCGGATCTAGTCATTCTCACAACCACCAAAACTAGTGTGCAACAGAAGCAATCTAGTGAGGAGGAAAAGGGTCTGTTTTGGTCTGATCCCCGTAGGACTAATGTGGCCTTGTCCAGGGCTCGATACGGGTTAATTGTTATTGGGGACTTACCATTCTTATGCCAAAAAGGTGAAGTTTGGGAGAAATTTGTCTTGGAGGCGTGCAAACAGACAGTGGTCGTGACGCCGGCGTTCATTGAGTTAATGAAGTCTGGTAATATTCAAAGGGTGAATGGGGTAATTGCCGATTATAAAGGTGAGATACCAATCGCTTGGGACTTTTACGAAAAAATGAAAATTGATAATAATCTAGTTACCAGGACACCACAGGTCCAACAAGCAATGGAGTGTGAAAGCACTCCATCAACAAGTGGACAGGCCATACAGCCTGTACAGATAACCTCAACACCAACACCGGCTCCAGGTGGATACCAAGGATATTATGGACCCTCAACCGCACCTCCAGTGAGCCAACCCCAGTGGACACAACCAGTGCAGATGCCACAACCGCCACAGCATCAACTCCAACACCCTCAACAGTCAGGTGGACCAGTAATAGGGGGGATTTATCAAAAGCAAATAATAGGGGTCCCTTTGCCTTCTAACGTCCCACAGGTGACACAATGCAGTGGCTGCCATTCGATTGTCCCGAACGTACACGAAGACATTTGTGACTACTCTCCTTGTATGGTTTGTCATGGAATTGCTCCTCACATGAAAGGACAGTGCCCACGACGACCATGTGGATATTGTTACATAATGGGACATCAAAGAGACAGCTGCCCGCATGCACCGTGCTCTTGGTGTGGACAACAAGGACACGCGAAAATAAATTGCATGTACAGAAGATAAAAGGAGTTTTACAAAAAAAAACATATATATAGCCTCTAGGATACTTTACTTTAGCCTCTAGTATAATAGCCTCTTGTAACACACACTTTAACCACAGCCTCTAGCAAAATGTACACTTGATCATTAGCCTCTAGAAGACATTGTCTTAGCCTCTTGGAATATTGTTACTTTATTCTGAAACTTTATTCATAGCCTCTAGATTTGTAAATTGATCACAGCCTCTATGTACCCTTCTGATATTACTAACTTAAAGCTTATTGTGTCAAATGAGAAGAGACATTGAATAGCAAACACAAGTGAAAAAACCGAAATATGTACAAGCGACGCATAACATTAATGCATACGCTGTAAATCTAAAAAAAAAGGAACTAGTAATATAACGGTCTAACATTTCCTAATATAAAGGGACACTTAAAAAGATGCATTGGGTATAAGGGTTTTATAAATTTTGTTCCCTGACCCGCATGATTGTAATTTCATTGTATTTGTTTACCTGACAACAATCTTCAAGCAAAGAAAAACAAAAAACAACACTGCCTGCTAAGATTCAATTCAACAAAAGAAAAACAACTACTCTCAGAAAAATCATCAATCCAAAGAAAAAGACCAACTTTTCAACAAAACTGCAAAAATAAAAAATAAAAAAGTTAAATAATAAAAATGGAAGAGGACAAGAAGCCGAAGGCGAGGTCCGAACCATAAATTGGAAATGGAAAAATGAAAACAAAATAAAAGATAATAGCGCTTTAATAAAAAAAAAGAAATCATCAGAAAATTCTAAAAAAAATGTAAGAAAAAGCAATCATCATTTAACGGACCAGGGACGGTCCTCGATAAGGTTGAAGGCAGACAGAACTGAAAAACAACAGAGAAACAATCAACAAAAAAAACAACAATGAACCAACAAAGGCCCAGTAAAATCAGCAAAAAAAAAGACGAAAAACAGCCTTCTAAAACAACATAAACAAGAAAAGAAGAAAGCCATAATCGATAAATCTTGGAAAAAAAACCTTGTAAATATAGAAGTTATTCTAATGGACTGACTTACTTTTTAGCCCTTCTGTCAGATTAAAATATAACCGAAAATAGAGTCAAATAAGTTTGGGGTCTGTTAGAATAAATCCGAAAAAAAAAGAAAAATATCGAAAAAGGAAACAAAAAAAAAAACAAAAAACAAAAAAAATCTAAAGAAAATATTCAAAGAATTGACACAATAAAGTGCACTCTCTCGTAGCCCACATTCAATGCATCGAGAGCGGTCTTCAAGACCGAGGGTCCGGTCTTCCCCCAGGTTGGAGGTGTAAGGCCGTGCTTGTCCATGACAAGCAGGAAGAACACTTAAGCACACGCCCCATAAGGATAAAGACAGGATTATTTAATACATGAGAAAACAGTTGAAAAGGATCAGTCTAGTGGGGCCCAATGGGAGAAGGAAGCAATCACTTTAATCTTATTTGTTAGAGCAGCGACGCTAGCTAATTGTTTTATGATTAATAAGCGCTAAAGTTTTATTCCCGGGAACGTTCTCTGTTGTTATTCATTGTCGACTTATATAATCAATTATATTATTAATCATTTTGTTAACTTTAACTTTATTTTATTCAATCGCGATTTTATTATTTACATTTAAATAAATATTATTTTATGCGCAATAATTAGGGCTTGAGCTTTGCTTCTAAAGGAGCACATACAACGTTGTATTTGAAGATAAAGTAGCCCTCACGGTGTCGATACCTCGCCTCATTGAATTTACTGGGTGGTCCAATACGTCTAAACCTCACTATATTTAGAAAAAAGATGAAGAAAATAATGTTGATATTTGGTAATTAATTGTAACTAATTTAGTTTTGAATAAAAATTTTGTATTCAGATGTTAAAAATACATACACCTCCTAAAAAACACACGTATACCTAAAATCCATTGATTTTAATAAAATTTAAAGGAACGTTCTCTGTTGTTATTCAGTCTAAAACAACATAAACAAGAAAAGAAGAAAGCCATAATCGATAAATCTTGGAAAAAAAACCTTGTAAATATAGAAGTTATTCTAATGGACTGACTTACTTTTTAGCCCTTCTGTCAGATTAAAATATAACCGAAAATAGAGTCAAATAAGTTTGGGGTCTGTTAGAATAAATCCGAAAAAAAAAAGAAAAATATCGAAAAAGGAAACAAAAAAAAAAACAAAAAACAAAAAAAATCTAAAGAAAATATTCAAAGAAAAGACACAATAAAGTGCACTCTCTCGTAGCCCACATTCAATGCATCGAGAGCGGTCTTCAAGACCGAGGGTCCGGTCTTCCCCCAGGTTGGAGGTGTAAGGCCGTGCTTGTCCATGACAAGCAGGAAGAACACTTAAGCACACGCCCCATAAGGATAAAGACAGGATTATTTAATACATGAGAAAACAGTTGAAAAGGATCAGTCTAGTGGGGCCCAATGGGAGAAGGAAGCAATCACTTTAATCTTATTTGTTAGAGCAGCGACGCTAGCTAATTGTTTTATGATTAATAAGCGCTAAAGTTTTATTCCCGGGAACGTTCTCTGTTGTTATTCATTGTCGACTTATATAATCAATTATATTATTAATCATTTTGTTAACTTTAACTTTATTTTATTCAATCGCGATTTTATTATTTACATTTAAATAAATATTATTTTATGCGCAATAATTAGGGCTTGAGCTTTGCTTCTAAAGGAGCACATACAACGTTGTATTTGAAGATAAAGTAGCCCTCACGGTGTCGATACCTCGCCTCATTGAATTTACTGGGTGGTCCAATACGTCTAAACCTCACTATATTTAGAAAAAAGATGAAGAAAATAATGTTGATATTTGGTAATTAATTGTAACTAATTTAGTTTTGAATAAAAATTTTGTATTCAGATGTTAAAAATACATACACCTCCTAAAAAACACACGTATACCTAAAATCCATTGATTTTAATAAAATTTAAAATTTGTATTTTCTTTTATCCAAATATGCACTTTTAACCCTAAAATTAGCTACTTCAAACTTTAAACTATGCATTTTGCAATTTCTTTTGTTTTTATGCACTTTTCCTCCTAAAATCAGCAACTTCTAAACGTTATTATGATCATTCTTTTTTTTCACCTCTTAAATATACACTTTTCTCACTAAAACTTGCTACTTCTAAAGCTTAATATTGCACATGTTTTTTATATAAAATTAATTTCAATGTAGGAACTAAAAAATATATTTAAAAATTTTTGAGGGAGGGGGGGGGGGGACAGGCTTAGAAAAGGAGAGGAGCAGGGGCGTAGGAGGAAAGGAGAGGAGAAGAGGGGAGAAGTAGTAGAATGAAAGGAGTAGGAGGAACGAAGAGGAGAAGAGGGGAAGAAGTAGTAGAAGGAAAGGAGAGGGAAGAGGAATAATAGGAGTTAAGACGAAAGTAAGAGGAATGGAGAGGAGTATAATGAAATGAGAGGAGGAGTAGGAGTTAATGATAGGCGTAAACGGTAAGGAGAGGAGGGGTATGAGGGAAAGAGAAGAGCAGGGGTGTATGAGCAAAGGGGAAAAAAGAACAGGAGAAGATGAGAGATAGTAGGAGGAGGATCAAAGGAGAATAGTAGAAGAGTGGAGTAAAGAGAAGAAGGAGCAGGAGAAGATGAGTAGGAGTTAAGTAGAGGAGCAGAGGAGTATGAAAAAAAGGATAGGAGGGATAGGAGCAGAGAAGTAGGATGAAAGGAGAGGAGGAGTAGGAGAAGAGAAGAGAAGAGAAGGAGTATTACAGGAGAGTAGTAGAGGAGTGGAGTAAAGTGTAGAAGGAGCAGGAGAAAAGTGGTATGAAGTCGTGATCATCTTCAAACTGGTTTTTCTCACTTGAACTAATATTTTCTACTTTATGACCTTAAATTCCTGAATATTGGCATTCTCTTTTCATTTTCTGACCCCACGGTGCTGCCGATATGCAGTCTCTCTTTAGGATTTAATCTCAATCCTTTTGGTTTAGCCTCACTTATAGATATACTCTCTTTATTTGACCACTCCTCCCCAAATATTGGGTTTCTTTTTTCCATCTGCCCTCACTAGTCGGTATGCCCTCTTTTAGTTTTTTTCTGAAAACAAAAATTAACATAATTTTAAAATATCTGAAAGAGAAAACATAAATTTAAAATTTTGAAATATAGGCGGCATCTTCAAAGGGGTTTTAAAAGTTTAATTTACATAATTTTAAAATATCGGCAACATCAAAGAAAAATAAAAATCACTTTATTTTTCAACTTCAAATTTGGGTCAAGGTCATCTGGAAACTTGCCAGAAAGTATTAAAAATAAGTGTATATTTAGAAGAAAAGAAACTAGGGATTGGGGATTGAAAATACAGAATTTTAATATTTTTATAATTATCAGCTATCACTTCAACGCGTAATCACTAACAAATCATTATAACGATACAAAACATAATAATCACCGCGAACTGTATGGTAATCACTTGATGTATCAATCTGGGTAATCACTTGCATCGTTATCATCTAAGGTAATCACATGATAGGGTAATCACATCTAGGGTAATCAAATGATAATGGGTACATATTTACAAGGGTGTAATCTAGTAATGTACACGAATCATCACCCTCGACAGTGAAGGTTTGTAAATTATTCATTCTCCACTAATTAATCACTCACCCATTTCGTTCTACATGATTTTATTTCCAGCCGCGACGTTAACAAATTAATTACAAATTGCCTAAACCCTCTTTTATTTTATTAACTCTTTCTTTTGGCTGACCACTCTCTTCTTACCCACGATAGTGCCCACTCGCTTTGATCTTTCCCGACATTTCCTCTCGTTTGTCGGACCCCTCCCCCTCGCGACAGTGACCACTCCCTTTGATCTTTGCCGCGGCATGCCCTCTCCCTTTTGGTTTTGTCGGACCCCTCCACCACTTGACGGGTAGTGGATTAGTAAAAAGCCGCGACACCGCCCTACCATTAACTACTATTAATTTTTTTAATTTCTAGAAAAATTAGACTAACTAAATATTCTAATTAAGATACTAAAATTCAGCCGATTACCCGGTCGTTTTTTAAATTAACTTACTCTAGTCGAATGCCTATGCCTGGTTAAAGAGGGCATTCAGTTATATGCCTAATAATAATTCGGCATTTATTACTAGGCATTTATGCCATTTGTTCTCTCATTTTTAATAAAATGCCGTTTGTCCTCTACTCTCATTTTTAATAAAATGCCACTTTTAATCACGGAATGCAATTTAATTATATTTGAATACAATATTTATCCTTTAACTTAAATTCTTTCATGATGCCATGTAGACTCTCATATGACTTTTTGTATTTTTAAAGCTTTTTAATATTCGTGAATAAATTGGAGGTTTAATAAAAGTTGCATTAACTAGTCCTTAACTCATTTAACATGTTACCGTGTCCTCTAGAAAATTTAAAAAAATATTAAAATTTATTAAATATCACGGAATCCATCTAGATAATTCTATATTAAAATACAAAATTTCATTTAAACTAAAGGAAATTTTTTCATTATTTTATTCACATTAAATTTTTAAATAAAAACCTAACTGAAAGAAAAAATGTCTGAAGCAAGAGAGTCTCCTCTAGTAAAGACAATATGGGTTATTAATACTTGTGTTGATCAAATTGGAACTGCTCTTTTTGCTTTACTAATTATTACTACTATTAAACAAAAGTAGGCCCACCTTCTCAAATCTCTAATCCATCTTCCTAAAATTTAAGACGTCTGCATGGTACTTGCCATTTATTATTGGGTATTTTTGCCGTTTGCTCTCTCCTGTCAAAAATCCAAATATTGCTTCCTTTTACTTTAATCATGCTTCCTGGATCAGGGAAAATACCTCGTTTATATTGCGCTTTAATACAGATAATACCAGTTGGTGGTTCTATGAATGTATTTTCATTAATGCTTGTAATTGGTGCGGATAGAATGCTGGCTATTTTTATGCCTCTTTGGTTAATTAATTAGATACCTAAATTTAGCTTGTTTAATAATTTTCAGGTATTCAGCCAGAAGTGAGAAGCGTTACCTAAAAATAATGTACCTTGCATCATTTTGGTTTCCTCTACTCCTTTTAGGATTTGCCATTAAAACTGTTATTCAAGACCCTTTCATGTAAGTTAATTGAGTATAATTTAATCCTTTCATTTCTTATGCATTTCTTATGCACCCACTTCCCGTTGATCACTTTCCCAATTTCGGATATCCGTTATCCGAACCGAAAATTTCCGAATATCCGGCCTTTTTCGGATCTGGATATCCGTATCCGCCAACCATATTGGGGAGAGGGCAGTCGAATCTTCTAACACTCAATTTCTTTCTATGCGAGTTTCTATAACCCTTGGCTTTTGCTATCATATAAAGCCTTCTATTTTAGAAATGTCAAATGCTTTGCCACAGATTGGACTGCCAGTGATGATCAAAATCTTATACAGTCAATAATACTTGTATTAATTTGCTTAACCTCGCTTTGTTATATTTTAATGTTTTTTAAATTATTGTATGAACAATGGAAAGGGAAAGGTATTTAATAAAATACAGTCGAACCTCACAATTTACTTGTTTAGCTACTACTCAAAGAAAAGCCATCTACAGAACCTTAGCTTTAATTATGGCAATCCAAATTGTTGGGTATACTCTTACTTCAATTGCTTATAATATAGTAATGCGGATTTCGTCCAAGTTTAGTGAAGACGATTTACAATATATAACCTGTGCTGTTAATGTTATGTCCTCGTTAAGTTCAAGTTTAGAAGTCCCAGTTTTGTTTGTTGTTAGGTTAGAGGATTAAAATAAATTTTAAAAATGTTTTTTGTTAACATCGCTTGGCTTTTAAAAGTGAATTTAGTTGGTTATTTCGCAATTCTCCTCAGACAAATACTAATAATATTCCAAATATTACAAGCCAAATTAATACAAATTTTGTTCAAAAATATCAACCAACAAAAATCAACACTTTAGTTCAAAATAAATTAATCACAAACAAATTTCTTTAAAATTTCTGTATATCAAAAAATATTAGAGCAGTGAAGTCCCGGTTCCAGGAACCGGTTCCAGGAACCGCGGTTTTCGGTTCCGGTTCCGGGCGGTTCCAGAACCGGAACCGTGGAACCGTCAAAATTTGGAACCGCTTTGGAACCGGAACCGCGGAACCGTCAAAAAGTGGAACCGCCTCGGAACCGGAACCGCGGAACCGTCTAATCCCTGGAACCGCGAGGAACCGGTTCCATTTAACCTCGGAACCGGAACCGGAACCGCGGTTCCAAACGGTTCCAAAATATAAGCTAAAAATAAATTATTGGCATTGTGTTTTCTCTGTATTCTTTGCTCCTAGAGACCGGCACGGGACGGGACCCCGCAGGGATTTTACGGGATCCCGTCCCGGAATCTCGGGTTTTTCGCGGAAAACGGGATTTACGGGATTAATCCCGCGGGATCCCGTCCCGGTCGAATTTTTAAACCCCAATCCCGTTCCGGGATCCCGGGAATTTTTTTCAAATTTACGGGATTCAAATTTACGGGATTCCTGGTCATAGGTAATATGGAGGGATATCGTTGTGATGTCGAGGCCCAGGAACCGGAACCGCGGAACCGTCAAAAAGTGGAACCGCCCAGGAACCGGAACCGTGGAACCGTTCAAATTTTTGGAACCGGGACTTCACTGTATTAGAGCTTCTCTCATACAGTATTTTATTTTGACTGGAACCAGACCCAAAAAATTCTCAAAACTTAATTGAAGCTCTAGTAGATTTATCTAAACATTATACATTCAATATACATGTAATATACCGTAAATGCTCTAATAAAGATTGTACGACACTTGCGGACCGACTTTTGCGGACCGACCTTTGCGGACGGACATTTGCGGATTGCGGATAAACATTTGCGGATCGGACATTTGCGGACCGTTTTTGGGGAAAAAAATTAAAGTTAAGGATATAGTGTAGTGTACCGGTGGTAAAAGTTCGGGACGTGACATATGTCATTCGATTCGTCTCGACGAGCTGAGTCGAATGGTACCACTCCCTACTTTAGGAAATAATTCTGGACCGAGTTATAGGTCCCGAAAAATCGAAAAACCAAAGGGGGGACCAAGCACTTTTTTGGGGTGAAAAATTCGAAAATGCAAATTATACCTCATTCGAAAGAGCTCATCGAGCTGAGTAGAATGACACCAAAATCAACGAAATCCGACTTGATTGGACCGAGATATAGGCCCCTAAAAACCGAAGATCCAAAACGGCGATTTTTGGAATAAAATATTTTTTATACAAATAATAGCTCATTCGAAAGAGCTCGACGAGCTGAGTCGAATGACATGAAAATCACCGTGATTGAACAAGATTAGACAAAGTTATGACACAAAAAACAAAAAAACCTAAACCTATGGGGCGTCGGCGAGGCGCTTGTGCAAAACCCCGCGCTTCGCGCGGGGTTTTGCGGCACGCGCCTCGCGGGGAGTCTACGGGCGATGGGTCTGGGCTCGTAACTTAATCCTATTCCTATCTCACTTGTTCTGGACGTATTTGGGGCCTCCGTAGCAGCAAAAATCTCCACAGATGCCATAGGTAAGGAGCTAAAACAAACAGTCATAACTTTGTCAAATCAAGTCGGATTTCGATGATTTTGGTGTCATTCGACTCAACTCGACGAGCTCTTTCGAAAGAGATATAATTTGCATTTTCGAATTTTTCACCCCAAAAAAGTGCTTGGTCCCCCCTTTGGTTTTTCGATTTTTCGGGACCTATAACTCGGTCCAGAATTATTTCCTAATGTAGGGAGTGGTGCCATTCGACTCAGCTCGTCGAGACGAATCGAATGACATATGTCACGTTCCGAACTTTTACCACCGGTACACTACACTACAGCCAAAGTTAATTTTCGTAAACGAAAAGAATATTTAAGTTTATTTTAATATCTTTTCGATGGGCAACTTTTTTATCAAAATGGTCAACGTAAACCTATGGAGATTAGGCGAGGCGCTTGTGCAAAACCCTGCGCTTCGCGCAGGGTTTTGCGGCACGAGCCTCGCGAGGAAACAACGGTCGCTGGGTTCTGGGCTTTCTGGGCTCGTAACTTAATCCTATTCCTATCATCGATGTCATGGTCATGCCCAGCTTCCCCCGCAGCAGCAAAAACTTCACGGATGCAATAGGTAAGGAGCTAAAATAAACGATCATAACTTTGTCTAGCTTGTTAGATCGAAAAGATATTAAAATAAACTTACCTAAATATTTTTTTTCGTTTTCGAAAATTAAATTTAATTTTTTTAATTTTTTCCCAAAAACGGTCCGCAAATGTCCGATCCGCAAAAGTCGGTCCGCAATCCGCAAATGTCGTCCGCAAATGTCTGATCCGCAAATGTCTATCCGCAATCCGCAAATGTCCGTCCGCAAAGGTCGGTCCGCAAAAGTCGGTCCGCAAGTGTCGCACTACGCTAATAAAAACACATCTCCAATTGAAGCACATCTCTAATATAAGCACACCCTACGAGAGGATCGAAAAATACAAGCACAGTCTCTAATTGAAGCACAGTCTCTAATATAAGCACACCCCTAGTATTCTGGTGAAAAAGCACCCTATTTCTGCATTTGAGGGATATAGAGGGATATAGAATCTCTTTATATCCCAATGAGGGATATAAATGGATTAGAAGTGATTAAGAGGGAATTTAGGGTATTAACAATTATGTATAGAGGATTCAAGAAGATATCGAGAGATTGGGTGGGGAATTTTGGGGATTAAGAGGGTTATCAGGTGAAATCTGAGGATGGACGGATATCGAAGATATTTTTCAATGATATATCTTTCGAAGATATATCAACAATATTCCTGCTAGTATATCTTCATCCATCGAAATCCACGTATATCCACTTAATCCTCCTATCTCTTACAAATAGTTGAATACCTAGGTATATCCAATATCCGTCAAAATCTGATATAACTCTAAATCTACAGAAATCCCTCTAATCCACCGAAATCCCTCTAATCTACTGACCCTCTTTATCCGTATCAGTGTGTTGGATGTATGTATATCGAGGAATTTTATGGATTAAGTGTGATTAGAGAGATATATTGCACAGGCCATTTGAGGACCGGATACATCTTCTTCGACAAACCCAACCCTGCAAAGCCAACTATGAACATATATAGAAGAATCCATTTCCCTTTTTTGCGCCGCAGGCGAAAATTTTTTTAATTTACGATGGCCATGAAGCCAGAATTCATCCTTTTTTGGCGCCAAAAACTCAAATTTTTGTCAAAAATGACGTTCGATATTTTTTTCGATATTTTTTATTTGGTCGGTCGATATTTTTCGATAAATATCGAAACAAAATATCGAAAAATATCGAAAAAATATCGTATCGAGCCGGGCTCTAATAATTATAATGGAATTAAAAGGGATAATTCCATTGAAATTTAATTTTTGTTTTGTTTTATGTGGGGTATAAATTTACTTTAAAAAATGAAAAATAGATCGAAAAATAAAAGCACAGTCTCCAATTGAAGCACAGTCTCGAATATAAGCACACCCTACGAGGGGATCGAAAAATACAAGCACTGTGCTTCTATTAGAGCATTTACGGTACATATAGTAAAGCAGCTGTTTCCCCTTCAGATAGTTCTATCAAAAATAATTTTAGTATAGAAGCAGCACATAATATCGCGATTAAAATTTCCTTTTTTATAAATAAAAATACTACACCACGCCGCCTCCTACATAGCTTTAGGAATTAGCTACATGCTTTACAATATATACTAATCATGTGTTATCGGAAGATTACTTTAAATTTTTCTTAAATTTTCTATGCTCGTTTAGTTGAATTCTTTTAATAAAATTATTTTTGATATTATTATTGGAAAATTTAATTTATAGTGTTATACTCAGTTATCTTTTCTCGACGAATTTAGTTCCCAAAGAAGTAAATACTTTATACATGATTTGATTCACCTTTCTTAAATGTATTCATACCCTATATGATGGTGAATTTAACTGTAAATTGAAGCCCTCTCCAACACCTTAATTTTGTGTTTTTATCTTTTCTCGGTGAATTTAGAGAGCAAAACATATTTTCTAAACATTTCTTTGAAAAGATACTATGTACAAAAAATAATGCCATTCCATAAATAAACATGCTAAATATTATTTTAAAAATGGTTCTGATATTTAAAACAACAAAAAACAAATATTGTAGAACCGAACTATTACCTAATTTTTTTCCTTCTTTAATTTGACAATTTATGTTTTTTAAATATTTCTTTATTAAATTTATTTTTAGATTTATTATTTTTTGCAAAAAAATAAATTTAACAATATGTAATTAATTTTTATTTTATGCACTCTCACAAAATTAAAGGTTCTGTAAAAAATATTTATTTATTTACTATTTGTGTTTTAATCTTTGCACCAATTAAAAATGTTTTTGTTACTTTTGTGAATAAAAAAGTATTTAAAGACATGTTATTTAGACAAAAAGTATTTAACAAAAATAACAGTTTTTTAACCTTTTTAAAAAAAAGGTTTGCCGCATTTAGATACATACTAGATGGCATTTTAATTAAAAATATAAAGATGTTATTGTTTATGCCACATGTTCTTCTCTCTACGCTTATCAGTTATTTAATTTTTATGACTTTTCTTGTGTTTTTTTTAATTTTTTATAAATTCTTATTCCTTTATCATTTTATTATTTTTCAATAACTTTTCAAATTTTTTATAGATTGAAAAAAAAATAATTTTTTAATGTCAAAAATTCCTGCTCCACCAGCCTCCTCAAAAAAGTCAAAAGTTGTGGGAGGAATTATCAACAACGATAACAACATTGCCAGCATATTTAATAATTTTAATACAGGCTTTCTTAAACTCCCAGATGAACAAAGCAGTCACAGAAGGCTTCTAGCTTATGGAGATCATTTAAAGGTAGCTTAAAAATACATACAGTTTTGTATTTTCCTAAACTTTGATTTATTTATTTGTTTTAGTTTATTTTCCGGATTTTGTGTATTTTCCTGAAACATTTCTAACATATTAGTTTTTCTGGAACTATCTATTTGTTTTTTGGAAAAATTTCGGATAATAGTTCGGTTGAGACCCCCTCCTTTTTCCTTTCTAAAAAAATTGTCAGTCTTATGTTATAGAACTCGTCGAGCTGTGTCGAATGACACCAAAATCAACCACAGGTCTTAATTTTGGGCCGAGATACCGACAAAAACCCTGTGCAAAAAGAAAGGTTTTGGAAAAGCGTCTCATGACTACAATAGGCTGAGTTGAATGACATCAAAATCAGCTCGATTGGATGATTATGAACAAAGTTATGACCAACAGAATCTTCGCTGGAAAACTTCGCTACACGATGGCCGTGCTTCGCTGCGGTCGTGCTCGCTTCGCTCGCGGCGACCGTAGCGAAGCGGCGGCCGCCGATCCGCTCGACATGCCCGGCTTCCTCCAGAGCGGCAAAAACTTTTTTCCGCGAAAACCTTGTGGAAGTGGTAAAAACAAACGGTCATAACTTTGTCAAATCGAGTCAGATTTTGTTGATTTTGGTGTCATTCGACTCAGCTCGTCGAGCTCTTTCGAATGACATATCATTCGACTTAATCGGCGTCTGTGATGTATACCGAAATTTTACCTTGTTTTTTATTTTCCGGAAATATTCGTATTTTAGTATTTTCCTAAAATCTATATTTCTAATCCGGAAATTTAATTTATCCGAAATTTTTATGATGTTGTATATTTTCAGGAAACATGTTTAGTATTTATTTTTAATTTTCCGGAAGCTTTTGTATTTTACATTAGTTATAATTCTTCCTTTTCCGGAATGTACATATTTTCTTGTATTTCTCTGTTTCAATAAACTTACTTTTTAGACAAATGGTCGTCGGCGAAATAATAGCAGTTCCCCTTCACCTGATATAAATAACGCTGATGAAGATGATGAGGACGCTGAAGAGGAAGAAGATGAGATTGGTGATCTTCGAGTTGGAAAACTAAGAACAAATGGAAATAGATTAATGTTTAACAATAATAACAGTAATTCTTTACGGCCAAATCTCTTGGAAGAAGGGGAGAATGGTTTAACTAATGGATGTAGTAGTGATATGATGGTCAGGAAGATAATGTTTTTATTAGATTTTATTCTGAATTCTGATTTTTCCTGATTTCACATTTCAGAATAAATTCTGATTTTATAGGATATTTCTGATGATGATGGTCGGGAAGGGTGGGATAATAAAATGCAATTTTTTATGGGCGTGATATCCTATGCTGTTGGATTTGGTAAATTAAATTAATAAAATTTTTATAAAATTTTTTTATTTTTCAGGAAATGTTTGGCGCTTTCCTTTTTTGTTACAAAAGAATGGAGGTGGCGCCTTTTTAATACCTTATCTTATTGTAGGAGTGTTTAAATAAAATATTTAATTTTTTCACCCGTTAAAGATGATGGTAATTGAAGGTGTTCCTCTTTTCCTTATTGAACTTGGAATTGGTCAAAAATTGAGAACAGGACCTGTGGGCGTTTGGAATGCTATACATCCATATTTTGGGGGTAAACAAAAATTCTATTTAGTTAATAATTATTAGGGTGTGTCAAAATATACACGGAAAATCCCGAAATATGCGCATATATATGCAACGAAAAAGGCCTAAATATGCACTAAAATAAACAAAATTTCCGAATGTTGTGACTTATAGGGGGTTTTTTGGCTGGACCGATTTGGACAAATGAGGTGTCATTCGAAAGAGCTCGCCGAGCTGAGTCGATCGCGGGCAGAGAAAAGTCGATCCGACAATCAGGGACCGAGATACAGACCCCTGAAGTTTGAAAAAGAGAAGGGGGGAGTAAGCTCATTTTGGGGTGAAAAATTCGAAAAAGCAAATAATAGCTCATTCGACTCAGCTCGTCGAGCTGAGTCGATTGACACCAAAATCAGCTCGATATCTTGATTCTAAACCAAGATAAACAGGTTCAAAATGGTCAACATAAACCTATGGAGCGTCGGCGAGGCGCTTGTGCGAAACCCCGCGCTTCGCGCGGGGAGTCAACGGTCGCTGTGTCTGGGTCAGTAACATAAACCTATTCCTATCTCCCTTACTCTGGACGTACTTGAGGCCTGCGTAGCGGCAAAAACCTCAATAATGACCATAGGTAAGGAGCTAAAATAAACGATCATAACTTTGTCAAATCAAGTCGGATTTCGGTGATTTTGGTGTCATTCGACTCAGCTCGACGAGCTGAGTCGAATGAGCTATTATTTGCATTTTCGAATTTTTCACCCGAAAATGAGCTTACTCCCCCCTTCTCTTTTTCAAACTTCAGGGGTCTGTATCTCGGTCCCTGATTGTCGGATCGACTTCTCTCTGCCCGCTATCGACTCAGCTCGGCGAGCTCTTTCGAATGACACCTCATTTGTCCAAATCGGTCCAGCCAAAAAAAACCCCCTATAAGTCACAATACCCAAATTTCCCAAAATATGCACTAGATATGCAACAAAAATCAGTAAAAATGTGCTTCAAAAATTAATGCTTTAAGTAAAAACGATAATTTAGTTTTAAAATAGCAATTTAAGAGCATTACTAAAAAATTTTATCGACATAATATGCGTATATATGCCAAAAAATTTTTATTATATTATCTAAAAATTTTTTGGCTTAAATTTCTCACTAAAAATTTTTCGAAAAAATTTTTTCAAAAAATTTTTATAAAAAAAATTTCTATTTAGAAATTCTAAATAGAAATTTATTCGGGATATACTTTAGCCGGTGGCCCACTCAGAAACAGGTCAAATTATATACCATTCGATTCGTCTCGGCGAGCTGAGTCGAATGGTACCACTCTTTTTTTGCGGAAATTCCTAAGAGCCGAGATATAGGCCCCTGAAAACCGAAAAACCATAGGGGGGACCAAGCACTTTTTTGGGGTGAAAAATTCGAATATGCAAATAATATGTCATTCGAAAGAGCTCGTCAAGCTGAGTCGAATGACACCAAAATCAACGAAATCCGACTTTATTGGACCGAGATATAGGCCCCTGAAATCTGGCAATCCAAAGGAGTGGTTTTTGGAATTAAAAATTTTTTATACATTTAATAGCTCATTCGAAAGAGCTCGATGAGCTGAGTCGAATGACACCAAAATCACCGTGATTGAACAAGTTTAGACAAAGTTACAACACAAAAAACTATCAACATAAACCTATGGGGCGTCGGCGAGGCGCGTGCGCAAAACCCCGCGCTTCGCGCGGGGTTTTGCGGCACGCGCCTCGCGGGGAGTCTACGGGCACTGGGTCTGGGCTCGTAACATAAACCTATTCCTATTTCCCTTGCTCTGGACGTTCTTGGGGCTCAGCTCGACGAGCTCTTTCGAATGAGCTATTATTTGCATATTCAAATTTTTCGCCCCAAAAAAGTGCTTGGTCCCCCCTTTGGTTTTTCGGTTTTCAAGGGCCTATATCTCGGCTCATAGGAATTTCCGCAAAAAAAGAGTGGTACCATTCGACTCAGCTCGCCGAGTCGAATCGAATGGTATATAATTTGACCCGTTTCTGAGTGGGCCACCGGCTAAAGTACAGCCATTTTTTTGCCTAATTTTTATACATCAATATAAAAATTTTTATAAAAAATTTTTTGCCCAAAAAATTCCAAAATTTTGGAAATTTTGCCTAATTTTTTCTAAAATTTACTAAAAAATGCTGAAAAATGGACCAAAATATGCAAAATTTTCCAAAATATGCATCAATATGCAAATATGCACGAAAGGGCAAAATATGCAAAAATATGCATTAAGAACCGGGTCCTAAAGTGTCGGCCCGATGTAAAAACACCATTTTTGAGCATTTCAGCTCATGGCATATCCACATGCAAAATATGCATTTGCATGTTTTGACACGCCCTAATAATTACAATTTCTGATTGAACCAAGTTTTACAAATTCTGATTTTATTTCTACAAGATTTAATTCTGGTTTTTTAACTTTTAAGTTAGTTTTACAAATTCTGAGTTTGTTTTTACAAACTCTAATTCTGATATCAAGTTTAAAGTATAAAACTTTTAATTTACAAATTTTGATTTTACACTAGATATTTTTCAAATTCAAGTTTACAAAAAATAATCATTTTTAAAGGTGTTGGTGTGTCAGCAGCAATAGTCTCCTACTTAGTTTCCCTTTACTACAATGTTATTTTAACTTGGGTATTCTACTACCTATTTAAATCTTTTAGTTTTGAACTGCCTTGGATTGTGAGTTTTTTTGGGGGGAAAAATTATTTTTTAATTTTTAAAGAATTGCCCAAAATTAGCAAATGGTTCTAATATAACAGAATGTGTTGAGTCTTCCACCCCTGCAAATTATTTTTGGAATAGAGAAGCTATAAATACTTCAGAGTTTGGAAAATTTTTTAATTAAAATTTATTTAAAAAATATTTTAAAGAACAATTGGTGATTTTGGTGGATTTACTTGGCATATGACTTTCTGTCTTGTTTTTGCTTGGTTTGTAATTTACCTGTGTGTAATGCGTGGTATTAAAAGTAGTGGAAAAGTGGGTAAATTTGTAAATTTTTTTATTGAGAACTATAATTTAAAATTCTGATTTTGTAAAAATTAAATTCTGACTCTTCCAAGTTTTAAGTTTACAAACTTATAATTTACAAATTGTGGTTTATATAAATTTACAAATTCTAATATCAAGTTTTATGTAACTTAAATTCTGATTTATTTTACAAATTCTGGTTTAGCATTTTACACACACATTTAACAAATTGTGATTTTTTAAACTTAGTTCTGATTTCCCATCAGGTGTTAAGTTTATTTTACAAATTCTTATTTAATTTTACAATCTTGAATTCTGATTTAAAGTTTTAGCTTTACAAATTCTGATTTTATTTTTACAAAATTAAATTGTGTTTCTCTTCCAAGTTTTAAGTTTACAATTTTTCCTTTTCCACAAATTCTGATTTTATTTCACAAATTTTCAGGTAATGTACTTAACCGCTACTTTTCCTTATTTTGTGCTTACTGCATTTATGTTCCGCTCAATTTTATTGCCTGGGGCTACTGACGGTCTTAGATATATGTTAACGCCGGATGTGAGTTTTCTTTTGTTATTTAGAGGATATAGGGATTTTTTTAAATTTTTTATAAGATTTTTTTTATTATTTTTCTTAGGGATTTTTTTAAAATTTTAAAAAATTTCAAAAATTTTCAAAAAAAATTTCTGACATTTTTCGGTTTTATTTTCAAAATATCAAAATTCTTGGCTGTACTTTAGCCGGTGGCTCACTCAGAAACGGGTTTAATTATATACCATTCGATTCGTCTCGTCGAGCTGAGTCGAATGGTACCACTTTTTGCGGAAATTCCTACGAGCCGAGATATAGGTCCTTAAAGACCGAAAAACCATAGGGGGGACCAAGTATTTTTTCGGGGTGAAAAAACTCCGCGCGAAGCGCGGAGTTTTTTGGTACCTGTGGTACCACTTTTATGGTACCACCACCGCAAAACCTCGCGCTTCGCGCGAGGTTTTGCGCCACGCGCCTCGCGGGGAGTCTACGGGCGCTGGGTCTGGGCTCGTAACATAAACCTATTCCTATCTCACTGGCTCTGGACATATTTGGGGCCTCAGCAGCAGCAAAACCTCCACAAATGCCATAGGTAAGGAGCTAAAACAAACGCTCATAACTTTGTCCAATCTTGTTCAATCACGGTGATTTTCATGTCATTCGACTCAGCTCGTCGAGCTCTTTCGAATGAGCTATTATTTGTATAAAAAAATTTTATTCAAAAAATCGTCCCTTGGAATCTTCGATTGTTAGGGGTCTATACAAAAATCAAAAAAAAATTCGACTTGATTTGACTGGATACAGACTCCTGAAAATTGAGAAACCATAGGGGCGATTTTTTGGAATAAAAAAAGTTCATGCGAATGATAACTCATTCGAAAGAACTCGTCGAGTTGAGTCGAATGACACCAAAATTACTGTGATTGGACAAAATTTGACAAAGTTTGACATACAGTGGCGGAAATTTACTTAGGGTTTTGGTGTCATTCGACACTGCTCGACGAGTTACTCATGAAAAATAATGGAGAAGGAAGGAAAAATGAAAAAAGATGGTCAGAAAAAGAAGGGGGCGAAAACCGAAGAATTAACTTTTTCTCCTTGCTAGCTTGGATTTTGACAAATTTTTTTAAATTCTAATTTTCTTTTTCCCCTCCATTTTAGCTTTCACGTTTATGGGAACCTGATGTATGGTTAGACGCTGCTACACAAATTTTTTATTCTATGGGTCTTGGATTTGGAGGTATTTAATTAAATAAATAATCAAATTTAATTCAAATTTAAAGGATTAATAGCTTTTGCTTCTTACAATCCAGTCAAAAATAATTGTAAAAGGGATGTCCTCAAAATGTCTTTAGCCAACCTATTAACATCTCTCTATACCGCTTTTGTTATTTTTTGTGTTTTGGGATATATGGGAAGAAAAAATTTTAATTCCTGTATTGAAAAAGATATGTCTTTGATTCTTAAAGTTGCTCCAAAACTTTATAAAAATATGGAAGAAATTAATGGAAATATTACTTTAGAAGAGTAAGCACTTAAGCACTTGACATTTTTATTATATTTACCTGTGTTTTTCCGGAATATTTATTATGTTTGCCTACTTTTCCGGAAATATATTATTTATTTCATTTTCCGAATTTTTTATTACTTTTGCTTTCCGCAATTTTATCAATATCATTATGTATTTTCCGGAAAGATTTATATTTTAAATTATGTGTTTTTCCGGAAATAAATTATATTCACATCATTTTCCGGAATCTTTATTATTTCTGAACCTTTCCGGAATGTTATTAATACTTTGTATTTTGCGGAAAGTTTATTTTATTTTTCATTGTATTTTTCCGGATTTGTATTTTATTAGTATATTTATTATTTCGCTCACAGATTCACCTTTTACTTGCAAACTGATTTCCGTGACAGCAAATTTTCTGAAATTATTAACCATCCATCTTACAAAAAATGTGAACTTGGAGATATCATTTCTGAAGTAATCTAAAATTTAATTTTTTTATTTTTAATTATAAATTTTTATAGGCAGCAGAAGGCACAGGATTGGCTTTTGTTGTGTTTACCGAAGCAATTAGTCAATTTCCATTTCCACCATTTTGGGCTATTTTGTTCTTTTTGGTAAAAGAATTTTATTTAATAATTAAAATAATTTTTTAGATGCTTATGATGCTTGGTCTAGGCTCTATGTTCGGCACATTAGAAGGTGTGATTACATCACTTAATGATGCAAAAATGATTAAACTTAGTCAACCTATGCTTTCTGTAATTAAAAAAATTTTTGAATTTTTAAAATTTTTTTGTAGTTATTAATTTGTGCTTCTTCATGTCTTATTGGACTTGTGTTTACTACACAAGCTGGACAGGTAAATTTTACGTAAAGTTTTGTTAAATACAGGTCGGCGGAAAATTTCAATTTTTCCGGAAAATGCATATTATTGTCTATTACAATTCTAGGAAAATTACAATCCGGAAGTTACAAGTATTTTCCGGAAAATTAAAATTATTTTGCAGAAAGTTACAAGTATGTTCATAAATTTATAATTATTTTCCGGAATTTTATATTCAGTTTCCGGAAAGTTACATGTATTTTCCGGAGTTATTTTCGGAATGTTTTATTGTTAAATATACTTTTCCGGAAAATACATAGTATTGTATATTGCGGTTTCCGGAATTCGATAGTATTTTCCGGAAAGTTACAATTGAAATTGTTTTTTTTCAAGTATTGGGTATCAATGTTCGATCACTTTGCTGGAACTTATGCATTAATGTGTGTAGCCTTTTTTGAAGTAGTTGCTGTAATTTATGTTTATGGATGTGATAATTTTGTAAGAGATCTTCAATATATGTGTGATGAACAAATTGGGAATTTTTGGGTAATTGAAGGAATTTAATTTAAAAAATTATTTTGATTTCCTTAGAAAATTACTTGGCGTTTTATTTCCCCAGTTATTATGTTTGTTATTTTTGTTGCTTCAATTTTCAAGTCATTTACTAAAGTGCCTGAATATTCTGCTTATCATGCCTCCACGGTAATTTGAACGAAGAAAAATTTTTTGAAACTTAAAAAAATTTTTAGACTCATCAACATTTAGAGCCTTATCCAACCTGGGCTTTTTTTATTGCTTTTGGTATGTATTAAAAAAAATTTTTTAAATTAAAAAAATCTTATTAAAAAATTTTCCTTGAATATTATTTTTCCTTTAATTTCTAGGCCTTGTTGTAATTGCAATGGCCCCTGTCCCTTTTATTTGGGTTGTCAGGAAATTTAGAATTTGGAGTGTTGAGGCTGACATACCTGTGGTAAATTGATTAATTTAAATCAAGTAAATTTTAATTTTTAAAGGCCTCAAAATGTCTTGGAGCAACAGCTTCAACTACTTATATGCTTAGAAGTGAGATGTCGTTTAATCGAATTTTAGAATCTGCCAATGCAGCTGAGCTTAGAAATATTGGAAAGAATGGCCGAAATATGGGAAGGAATGGGTATTTTTGTATTTTATATATTTGTGTTTTCCGGAAATATTTGCTGAATATGTGTTTTCCGGTTTTTTTATTTTGTATTTTATCGTTTGTATTTATATTTCCGGATTTCTACTTAACTATTTCTGGATACTTATATTTATTCCGCAAAAGTTGTATTTTTCTATAATTATTTGTATTTTCCGGATGTATTTTGGTTTAGTGTTTTGCGGTTTTTTATATTCTATGTACCAACTGCATTTTATGTTTCCGTGTTTCTATTTAAAATTTCCGGAAAATTATATTTTTAGTTTGTATGTATTTTATCCTTATTTATTTTCCATTTTTTAGTCATATTGGTGTCTGTTCAGCGCCTGTTTCAAGCAAACACAAACATCAAACCCATAATTTTGATTATCATCAATTACCCTATAATAATCAGCACCATACTTGGCACAGTGGAAATGCCCCTCCTAAACATGTATATGCTCAAAGTCAAATGCAAAAGGCAAAAAACTTTAAATTTTAATTAAAAAATAGGGGATAAATCGTTTAAAATTGCCTCAAAATTAATTTTAGCTTTATTAATTTTTAACCTAAAAAATTTCTTTTTTTGACATTTTGCAGCCTTTTTTTGTAGTCTTGAGCGGATCAAAGGGATCAGAAAGTCTGATTAGTTCTGATCCGTTCTGATCTCTTGAGCGGATCAAAGGGATCAGAAAGTATCAAACGGATCAGAACAGATCAACCCTCTGATTAGTTCTGATCCGTTCTGAACGGATCAGAACAGATCAAAGAGATCAGAAAGTTTGATCTTTCCTTTCTGATCCCTTTAATCCGCTCAACAGATCAGAACAGATCAGAACTAATCAGAGTGGATCAAAGAGATCAGAAAGGAGATATCAAACTTTCTGATCTCTTTGATCTGTTCTGATCCGTTCTGATCCGTTTTGTTAATTTCTGATCCCTTTGATCCGCTCAAGTGATCAGAACGGATCAGAACTAATCAGAAAAGATCAAAGAGATCGGAAAGTTTGATCTCTCCTTTCAGATCTCTTTGATACGCTCTGATTAGTTCTGATCCGTTCTGATCTCTTGAGCGGATCAAAGGGATCAGAAAGTCTGACCACATTAAAAAACACTAACTCCATTCTGCCTGGCATCGGCCACCTCGAACTCCATAAAAGTGCAAGAGTTCGAAGCAAGTTAGGACCCTGACTCCCTTCGAACTTATTACCAGTGGTTGGAATTTTGAAAATTGCTCGTACTCGTACTCGTACTTTCGTACATGCCTTATTTTTTCCTCTTACTCGTACTCGTCTTGCCTAATTTTTTTCTCGTACTCGTACTCGTACAAGCCCCATTTTTGGCCTCGTACCTCGTACTTTCTCGTACTTGAGAAAAAAGCAAAAAATCGTAGATTTTTGCAAATTTTTAGGGTCAACTGCATATAGTTCTTAATTTTTAGGGCCGTATGCGATGATTTTTGAATTTTGGAAGCCTTTGAAGCCATAAATCCCCTATTTCATCCATTTCCTGCGCCGCAGGCGAAAATTTTGAGCATTTTTATGTCCAAGGACAATATTTCTTCCAAGGAATGGTCAGTTAAACCGAAACCCGATATTTTTCACAACCCGAAACCAGACTTGTGTATTTTGCAAAACCCGACACGCCTCTATTTTCCATCAAATCCCTTTCTGCGCCGCAGGCGAAAATTTTGAGAATTTTGGAGGTCCTTAAGTCAGAGTTCTTCCTTTTTTACCGCCGGAGGCGAAAATTTTGAAAAATTTGGAAGGCCAATAGCCAAATTTCTTCCTTTTCTACCGCCGGAGGCGAAAATTTTGAAAAATTCATGATTAAATTAAAATTTTTAATGTTTTTCAAGTCTAAAATATTTATAAAAAAATAAATTTAAAAATTAAAAATAAAAATCCTAGTTTAAAAACATTTATTTTTGATAATAAAAATTTTCTAAGCCTCAAATCCAGCCCTGGATTCGAACCATCACTGCCAAAATATACTAGTGAGTGAAGTCAGTCAACCTAACCACTTAACCATCGAAAAACAAAAGGTAAAAGGGGAGAAATTATAAATATTCCTTTCACTTTTCCTTCAAAAATTTAATGTCAAAGTACGAGAGGTACGAGTGGTTTTGCCTGTTAAAAAATTGCCCCCCTTAGTACCTGCCCATTTTTTTGCTCGTACTCGTACTCGTACTTCGTACACAGGTACGAGTACGAGTACGAATTTTGGTACGAGCTTCCAACCACTGCTTATTACCAAGTTTTTGAAGGTTTTAGTCCTAAAAATCCGAACCAGAATTTTCTCAAATTTTCTGATATTCGGAGACTCATACATTTCTCAAAAGTATTAATTTTAAATTTAAATTTTAGTCAAAAAATATTTTTAGTACATTCATCTGTAGAGATCTAAAATTATAGGAACATTCTCCAACAATCAATTGATGTGCAATTGTTGGCAAATAAATTGTTAAGAAACTTTTATTTGTTCCCTGATAAATATCTAAAGCATTTAATTTATCAGCTAAATTTTCTACATCACTTTTAGTTGTTTTTGTTATGTTTAAATAAGCACAAATATCTCCAGTTTGGCGATAATTTTCCAAAGCTGTTGAATAATTTTGTTGACTCATTTTTGGGAAAGATATTAATAAAATTGTTTAAAAAATTTTATTTTATAGAAATTTTTTAATGTAAGGTTTTTTAATTTTGAAACTATAAAATAATTAAATAAATCAAGTCAAAAAATTTTTTCAATTCTTAGATTCTGAAAATTAAAAAAAAATCTTTTTAACATGAAACATTTCTTTACTTTTTAAATTAAAAAAAATTTTTTTGAAAGTTTTAACAACAAAAAATTTTAGCATGCAATATCATAAAAAATTTCTTTTATTTAATTTTTTTCAGCTCATAATTTCTAATATTAATCTTAAAAAATTATATTTTTATTTATAGTTGCGTGTTTGTTGAATTTAAATTTATTAAAAAAAATTTTTTTTTCAATTCTTGAAAAATGTTTCAATTTTACTCAAATTTAACTTAAAAAATACTTTATACACGCAAGAGTTTTCACGAAATTTATTTTAACAAAAATAAGTACATAATAGATAGGTATATTTGAAACAATACGGAACGGGGCCAGTTGAGCCCCGCCAGTTGAGCCCGGGCCCGTTGAGACCGGGGCCAGTTGAGCGCGGCCAGTTGAGCCCCGCCAGTTGAGCCCCCTTGTTACCTGGCCAGTTGAGCGCCAATAATTTACAGGCTATAATAACTAAAAAACGCCCCAACAAGATTAATTCAAAAAATTAAAACTATTAAAAATCCAATTTTCCACCGCTTATAAAATAAAAAACATAAAAAATTATAGTGTCCTAGCCGAACATATTTTCTTTACAATTTTATTAAAATTTTTATTTAAAAAAATCTGTGCGGAAAGTAGAGTGGCACAATACCTCGCTGACTCAATTTGAGGAGGGACAGGAGAGATTTGACCAGAACAAATCTGCTCCTTAGTTTTAACGGGCAACGGAGATTTCCAATCTCCAGAAAACAAATTCCTTATAAAAACACACAAACACAGAAACACAATTAAAATATTTATTTAGTTAAAATAAGATTGTGAGTAAAAGTGCCTCGGGGGAATATAAGCCGAGCACAGTTTGGGGCTGCCGGTCAACAAAGCAGGCCCTTGTGGTCTCAATAGATTAAAAGATGGGCAAGTCAAAAGTTGGTAATAATTAATTGGCAGAGCTCAGGGAGCGCTGGCAATAAGAGCAAGTGAGAAATGTGAAACAACAAGGTGGAAACAAGTGAATGGTGAATTAGCAAGTGATTAAAGAGAATAGGCCAAAACATTATATAGGGGTAAAAAATGGGCGTAAACAAATAGATTTTAAGAGAGCAAAGAAAAGTGAAAAATTGTGTTTTGAGCGGGGAAATAAATAAAAGTTAAAATATTAATTAATAAAATAAAATGGATTTTAGGTGCCCTTTGGGCACATTCCCCGCCCAACAAAAAAGAATATATCTAACGAGGTGGAAGACGAGAAAATGCGGTGCGGATGGATTTAACAAGACGGGCGGTTGCCCCCTCAATTGCAAGCAAGTCTTGCGTATATTCTTCTCCTCTTCCTTCACGATTTTCTTCTTCAATTTCATTCAAGGCAGTGGAGGCGGCTGTAGCAATTTGATCAGCACGGGTACGCAGACCCCTCAGATGATGCTCCAACAACCCACGGATTGGCGGTGCCTGACGGAGTGGGCGACGACCAGATTCCGGAACTCCTCTAGCATAAGGGCGCCGCGGACGATTATCTAGACTTCGGCGGCCACTACCGTCAGACTCTTCCGCTCGAACATTAGCGAGAGGAATAGCAGACACATCAATTGCCGGTGGTGGAAAGGCTGGCACCAACGGTATATTCGGTGGTGGCAGACTTTTCGGAACGAGTGCGGAAGATGAAGTGCCACAAATCTGAGAAGTAGGGGTACTTTGGGAGCCCTCGCCAATATCGCTTACCGAATGAACTGGTGGGACTGCCATTGATTGAAATCCACTGAGCTTCTGGACACAGGCGAGGAGGGCTTTGGTAAGACTATCCTCGGCTATAGAACGCTCTGATGCTCCTGGATTAGTGGGGTCTTTGGAAATTTCCCCTTTAAGATTTTTACCTTCCTTTTCACCCACGCTCTCTTGCCCCACTGTAGTTGAAGTATTTTGTTGTTGAGCTAATGCTGTAATTGCTGGAGCAAATTGATATTGTAAAGTAGGTTGGGTGAGCGTTGTTTTTACAATTGGTTGTTGTTGAATGTCTGTTGCCTTTTCTTTTTGTTGTTGAATAGCAGCTAATTGTTCATTTTCTATTTGTGTATTTATTGGTAAGATTCTTGAAGAAGTATCCTCTTCGAGGATTTTTTCTTTATTATTGTTGTCTTTAAATTTCTTTTTAGGGATTTTCTCCCAGGATGCTACGAGATTATTCATATCCCTTTTCTCCTCATCTGTAGTTGGCTCCCCGAATGTTGAAATATAAGCTTGCTGATGTTGAGTCAAATTCTTTTTAGACATGATGCCAATAATTGATGGAATATGACTATAATTCATTGATGTAATACAATTATGAGGCAAAACAACGCGGCAAAATTCGAGGCGGGAAATTTCACGAACGGGGTTCGAAACCGCGCAGACCGACAAACACATAGCCAGTATAGCGAATACAATTGTAATGGATTTAATCGGACGCATAGAACGGGGTATTACAATCCGCACAACGTCCTCATTCTTATCCTCATTTTCTACTGGGCCTCTCGGTGTTTGAGCTAATTCCGGGTCGGGAGTAGAAGTATGAACTCGTTCCGGGATTCCCGGAGTATGCCTAGAGGCTGGACTACCTTCTCGGGAAGCCGGAAACTCCTCCGATTCGTATGTGAGCAGTTCTAGCGGGAGATAGTCCTCATGAGGCTCGCCCGACTTCCAACAGGGCTTCCCTGTGGCGCGGGCTCTCTGACGACTACGCCTGGAGGATCCCCGTATGCCTCCTTTAATGATCAAACATGGCAGACGGGGATGCACCAACGGTTGGCCCTTTCTAGCGAAATAATCCTCGACCGATTCACCCGGCTGGATCAAAGTGACCCAGGCAGGTTGACTAAGCTTTGGGATTACGTTGGGCAACCGTTTCCCTCTGTATCGGAGATTTTCCCAGAGTAAACACAATAAGCCTTCAGCTTGCCTACGAGGCAACTCCCGAGACCATGTTGGGGGCCACATGCGCCCAATCACGTTAGGTAGATACTCGGCCATTGTTTGCCCTCGCCGCGGCCAGTCGGGATTGTATCCCACCTCCTGGCATTTTCGAAGGTATTCCCTAGAAGTAAGTCCTGGCTCATACACAGGGGGTACGAGGCAGGGTTGCGCTTGCATCTCTTTTACAGGGGGAAAATTTAGGATCGCAAGAAAGAGAAGAGTAGTTTGGGAGTTTCGAATAAACTGCCAAATAGAAAATGATTTTTCTGGGCTTTGCTTGTCATTTATAAAGCCCAACTTTTGTGATTGAAGGTTGGGCGGTGCAATGGAAAAGTTTTGGCCCAATGGCCTTCCCTTCGTTCTCCTTCGTGCACCGCCAATTTTTGGCATCCTTTTCAGCGATTTGTTATTTTTCTGAGAATTGATGGCGAAGATAGCCATCTGTGTGTTTCGATGGGTAAGAGTTAAATGAAATAAACAACTATTTATTTTTACTTTCTTTTGTTTATTCGATTTAATGTGACGGACAGGCGCTTGTTGAATAATGCGCCATAGTGCGTCTTTAGAATTACAAAAGTTAGCTTTATTTTTGGCCAATGCTAACTTTGCACAAAGAGATGAGAAATGTGTAATTTGTGCAGATGTTGGGCAGAAAAACATTTTAAAATGTTGAATAGGCAAAAAATTATTTTTTTGTCTTTGCCAATTTTTAAGTTGAAGTTTGGCCGATTTTTTATTCAATGGGCACATAGCCCCTTCCCCACCGGCCAAAAAAATGAGAATAAAAATTGGGACAATCTGAGTCGCAATTTTACGAAAAAATTTCAATTTGAAGCGAACAAATATATAAAAGATTATTAATATTAAAATGATAATAAATGTTAAGACAGAAAATATGATTGGCAATGAGGGTAATAGATAAAATGGGTTTAAATTTCCAAGAGTCCAGGCTGCTGATTTCTGGCTGGAAATTGACTGAATATTCTCCCTCTCCTTCCATGAAAGAGGGATGAAGATTAGTTCTCCTTTAAGGTGAAAATTAGACTCCCCTCCTGGGCATTTAACCGTGCAGGAGGTATCAATTCTTGACCTATCATATGTAAATGCTGCTGTTCCGGCTGTACCATTTTCAGAACAACGGGAAATGAAGTTTATTCCATCGGCACACAAAATATACCCAAGGGCATTGCCGGAATCGGTCGTACAAATGAAGTCCACTTGAACGCCTTTGAGACATTTATAACAGCCTCTTACTTCCTTAGGAATTACTTTACAGGCAGATTCGGTTATTTGAGTGATGAGTTGGAAATTTTCCATTTGTATGTGGATTTGTATTGGCGTATAGGTTTGTTCGACATAAACAGAGTCGTCCTTTGTTAGGAAAGTGTGACGGCCAATTGTCAAGGGGAGGCGTAACTCTGGGTCTGCTAGCATCGCCTCAGCGTCAAATTCCCGACACTGACAGGTTACGGTATCTCCCGAAATGAGCCGGCACTCTCTGCATGCCTCCTCTGAAATATTACATCCAAAGCCTCGTGCACTCGCTAAATCTGGGCATTTTAAGTCAAGCGGTACATTCTTTCCCAAGGCTACGGAAAATCCATGCGTTAGGAAAGGAGTGCCCAGAATTGGTGCAGGGGGATTGGAAATTGCTATAGGTGTTAAAGAAATATTATTTGAGTGCTGTGTCCAACCAGGAATTAGAGTCACGGATTCTTCCTTTGAGTAATCGTTGACTGTAAGCCTAAGGACAGAATTTATGTGGAAATCCCAAGTAGGACATTCAAACAATTCATAGACGTCAAAGGACATTGGAACTGCATACCAGCGATAGAAATAACAACTAGCTGTAGGCAGTCCACATCCTTCACTCCAAACTGCTGAAGATTCAATACATCCACTATTTCCTACATTGTTTGTTAGTTCTGCAAGTTCTGGGATGTGAGTTCTTGGTCCAACTCGGGAGCAAAAATTTCCAGAACACGAGCCACTAGTGGGGCATCTCCATACTGAGCGTGTATTTATTTGGTAACTTCTGAGGTAGGCTATTGTCTTAGGATTACACACTAAGTTAAGTGATCGCAAGGTTAGTGTGACTGCTCCTAAAACTTCTCCTCGCTTATCTTTTATCAAAAGATTATTCGGCTGACCAGCAGGCAACAAACTTAAGGTTGTTGAACTGGTAATATGACAGTGACGTGTGCCATTTTTCACTCGGCAACTCTCTGACTGTGATATAACCGATACAGTATCAGAGTTGGCGAGAAAAATGGTCAGAGAAATGAGGATAGCCAATATTCCATATCGAGCGAGGCGACTGAGACTCGCCTGTCTGAATTCTCTAGTTTTCTTTTTAACTTCTTTTGTTGCGTTGGTGGTTATTTTCTTTACCGCTGTTTTACTTTTCCCTATTATATCTCGCTTGATGATTTTGGCGCGTACTCTTTGACGCCGGAGTATTTTGTTGAAGAATTTGAGGATAAAGCCAAAAGGACGGAAAATCCTTTGCATGGCCCCGCAAATACAACTGAATAATACAAGAAAGGGGAAAAGTATGCTGCAGACTACGAAGGCAGCTATCTTGGGTTTGCAGCTGGGATTTAATAAAAGGTCGAGACAGAAGTTACAATCAATTAATTGGCAAGGGTGGAAGGCCGAACATTGGACAGAAACATCGTAGGGATTTTCTTTATTAGTGTCCCAAAAGTTCGCCTTGCACTCGTATTTTTCCAATAACATTTCCTTAGGCAAAATATGGTCAGTTTCTGGCTGCCCAGGAAATAGATGGCAGTGATCTGAGCAACATATTTGGACTTTGCTAATCCTTTCCGGGGCGAGAATTTTCACGCCTAATTTATTACAATGAACGATGCACCCTTGACATTTAGAACAGTCGGTACATTCAAAGATTGAGGCATAAACTGGCGATAAAATTGATAGAGTAAGAAACAAAACCAATGGAATGGCGGCTGCTACAGTAACCTTACTGCGAGTTGTCATTCCATGTTTTGATTCTGCTCCTTTTGTATTTTCTTTCCTGATGTTGTTTTGTTTATCTATGAGTGGAGGAGGATCTTCTTCTTCCTCCTCTTCAAATGGTGGCATGTTTAATGTAGATTTTGGAGGAACATGATTTGTTTGGTTAACCTCGCGTACTTCCTCCGACACAATATCCGGAGGAATGTTCTCTTGTTCAGGTAATTGATTAGTTTGGTCTGGTGGTTGCTGACCCACTTCGAGAGGGTATATTCGATTGACGGGACGAGTGGTAACACGACCGTTAGGCATACGAAGCTTGATACTTCGGATTGGCCCCGGATCGCCATTTAATTTCTCTACTCGTGCCAGCGACCAAGTATTTCTCGGTTGTAATGCCTCTTCAACTAAAACTACATCGCCCAATTTCGGGGGAGAGTTATTTTGTAGGCGCGGTCCACTGTGCTCCCATTTCGAATTATCTCGAAGCATAATTAAATATTCTTTCCTCCAACGCTCCCAAAGAGAGTCTAGATTCTCTAATGTCCCTTTCCAATGAGTGAGGAGCTGTTCATGAGGTTGTAAATGGTCTGTCTTTTTAATTTTATTTGCTGGCTCATAGCTGAGAGTAGAACCAGGATGAATGAAATCTATAGGACGAAGTGGTAGTGGAGCACCTTCACCGTCTGATACATGGGTGAGAGGTCTCGAGTTCAGAGCAGCTTCCACCTCAGCTATGAAAGTGGACAACTGGTCATAAGGTAGAATTTGCTTGCCTAGTGTCCTTTTAAAGCATGATTTAGCTAATCCAATTAGCCTTTCATATACCCCTCCCGCCCAAGGTGAGAGGGCAGGAATGAATTTCCACTCGATTTTATTTTCAGCCAGGATAGGTGGTAAGGCAGAGCTGATGGCTTTCTCAGCAAGAACGAAATTTCTTCCGTTATCGCTAAGAACCTTTTCAGGTCTCCCTCTCCTACTAATAAATCGACGGAAGACATTTATGAATGATAGTGCGGTAAGATCAAGTGAAGGCTCGAGATAAACCGCTCTTGTCGTCAGACAAGTGATGAGTACCAGCCAACACTTTATATGAACTCCATTGAATTTTGTGAGAGTAGGACCGGCGTAGTCGATTCCAATTGACTGGAATGGACGTCTCTGTTGAACGCGGTCAGAAGGAAGCGGTGGCATTTCAGGTAGGGCGTACTTATAGGAATTCATTTTCCTACAGGCCATACACTCGGAAATGACACTTCGCACCGCTTGACGGGCTCTAGGTTGCCAATATTGTGTTAGATATTCTGTTAAAGTCCAGTCTACTCCCCCATGGCATAAATTTTTATGTATGTGAGCTATGAGGAGTTTACCGGCACTTGAATTTTTAGGTAGCAGGATTGGATGGATTAAGCCCTCCGGGCTTTTGCTATTCGTTATCCGGGTTTGAAGGCGGATAATTCCTTGGTTGTCTGTTATGTGCTTGTATTTCTGAAGTTCCTCTGAGCATTCTCTTTGCTCCCATTTAATTAGATATCTCTCTGCCAAGGTGATGTCCGCGGCTGTTGGAGGCCCATTTTCGGAGACTGATTTCAGACCGATGGTTGGGGCTCCTTTTATCCCGAGTATAACCTTGATGAAACGGAGTATGTAGATCATTATTCTTCTTGATTTAGACCAAGAGCTCGAGCGGTTCAATAGTTGATGACTTTCGCGCGCGACTACCTGGACTGGGAGAGATAAAATTTGGTCAGTGCATATTTCTTCAGTTTCTCTTTCTATGATGTTAAATGAGTCGAATGTCGGATCCTGAGGCCAATTGGCTCTTCCTTGTGCCAACCATTTGGGACCGGACCACCATAACCGACTCTGATTAAGCTCTTGAGGTGATAATCCCCGGGTGGCTAAATCTGCCGGATTTTCATCAGTTCGAACGTAGTGGAATGTTATGTTGACGTGTTTCTTTATCTCATCAAGCCTCCTTTGAACAAAGGTGGGTTGATTTTGTGATGACTTGACCCATGATAGGGCGATTTGGGAATCACTCCATAAGTGAATTTCCGCCAGAGGCACTCCTATTTCTTTCTCTATATAGGCGGTGGCTCGGACTCCAATGAGAATTGCAATCAATTCCATTCGTGGAATTGTCAGAGTTTTGCCTCCCTTTTTGGGCTTGAGGCGATTTTTTGAGAATATGAGTGAGGTGGTTACTGTATTTCTATTCACACCTCTTAGATAACTAGCGGCAGCGTAGGCGCATGATGAAGCGTCTACAAATGTGTGAAGTTCCATTTGGTCGGTACTGGTCGAGAGTGCCCTCCGAGGAAGAGAAATGTTTGAGTCTCGCCACCCTTTGAGAAAATGTTCCCAAACGGACGATTCTTCCTCGGACAGGGGACTGTCCCAGTCTCTTCCCTCGTCCCAGAGCTTCTGAAAGAATAACTTGGCTGGGAGGATTGAGGGAGATAATAGACCTAGCGGGTCATAAATACCGGCTAGAGAACTGAGAACAGCTCGCCTTGAGGTGTTCAATTTAATTCCTTCTTTCGGTAATAGAAAACTAAGTTTGTCTGCTTGTGTATTCCAACGCATTCCAAGAACTTTAGGTTCCTTTGAGTCCAGGCGGTCCTTTTCCGGAATCACTCTCATTAGTTCACTGGAATTTGAAGAAAATTCACGAAGATTCATTCGTGCTTCGGAAAATATCTCTTTTGCCTTTTGACACTTGTCAAGGAGCTCAGGCCAGGTTTCAGCGCCTAAGTGGAGGTTATCCACATAGAGGCTGTTGGCTAGTTCCGCTGCAACTCCTTTACCGTATTTGCCAAGGTGGTGACGAATTACTCCAGCTAATAGATAGGGGGAGCAAATTACGCCAAAGGCCACTCTTGCAAATCTATAATATTGAATGTTTTCTCCTTCGGGTGGTCTAGAAATATCCTTGACCCAAAGGAATTTGGCGAATTCACGGTCGGCAGGATGTAATCCGACCATCAAAAATGCGGATTCTATATCGGATATTGCGACAAATTTTGGTAGTCGGAACCGAATTAGCAATCCGACAAGCTCTGGCAGCAAGACTGGCCCTCGAAGCAGGCAATCATTCAACGATGGTTGCCCCCGAGGGTGAGCGCTCGCGTCGAAAACTGGTCTGATTTTGTGGGTAATTACGGCATGATGGGCCAAATAGTGTTCTTGGCCTTCTGTGTTTCTTTTAGCTGGTTCGATGATTCCTTGCTTCAGGTAATCTAGGAAAACTTTGTTGTATTTTCCTAAAAGATCGGCTGATCGATGAAGGCTACTGTAAGTGGAACAAAGTCGGCTAAATGCCATTCTATAATTGCTTGGTAATGGGGCTCTAGGTTCGCGCCACAACCAACTGACTGAATATCGTCCTTCATCGTCCTGAGTTATTGATGTTTCCAATTTATTTATGGCTATCTGATCATCGTCGGCAGCGGGATTTTCCTTAATCCCGATGCCCTCTAGACTCCAAAATTCCTCTATTGTATTTGATGGTGGCATTTGGTCGACACATGTTTTGCCTACCGCGGATAAGGAATGCGACAATTTACCTCCCTGAGGACTCATGTCGGATTCGCCTCCCACAACTGGACCAAATACTGTTTGTATGACGAATAGACCTGGGGCGACCTCAGTCTTGCCCAAAAAATATTTCCAGAAATGTCGGGTACCGAGCATAATCCCCGGAACCTCCGTAGACAGCTCAATCGCTCTACGGACCTCCGGCAAATCGGTAGCTCGGGTAGGCATTTCGGCTACCCAGTTAGCCATTTCAAACGATGTACTTATTTCTTTTGTCCAATTAAGTTCCAGATCTTCCCATCCTCCGTCTTCCCTTGCTATAGCAACGGCGTAAGACGGAGATCGGATCCTGATGGGGTCACGCAGCGTTCCTCCAAATCCGTGGACTTCAACATCGTCCCGCGCGATTTGAGGAGGGCGTAACTGGTTGGCGAGTGAACTTGAGATATAACTTAACTGGCTTCCAGGATCGAAGAAAACGAATGCTGAAATTTCCTTAAAAAGCTCTTTCGGTGAAGCAACTGCTATCTTTCTAGTCATAAGATAAGCAGTTGGCTTTTTACGTAAATGACCGTAGGCGATAGCAGAAATTGCTTTGCCCGATGCCTCTTCTTCATTTTTAGCAACTGATTGGGTAAGATTTGAACCTGTGCCGGGACCCTTTTCTATGGTCGCGGCCATTTGAGAAAACTGCTTGTGTGGTTTTTGCTGGTTTGGTGGACGATTCGGTGCCTTAGATGTAATGTTTGAACGACCTTTCGTACAAACTAAAACGTGGTGACCCTCCTGGCACTGCGCACATACTCTAAAGGAAGGGCATTCTTTAACAAAATGACCTTCGTTTAGGCAACGCATACATCGTCTTTGTTCCTTTAAGCGATGAAGGCGGTCTTGAGGCGTCGGATATTTAGTACATTGTGAAGGGAAATGTCCGAGAATGCCACACAACGAACATTTACGCGCTCTATTTTTAAAGCGGTTAAATGTCGGTCGTTGGTGTGAGGGTGCCCCAAAGGCACGAGTCAATTCAGGCTGCCCTCTGTCAGGGGGCCCCTTATTTCTGTGAATGTGGGTCTGTGCTACCTCATGTTTTACTCGATTCACTGTAGCACACCTCTGAACTTCTTCGCGGATCTCCACGATCTCGCGCAATTCCTTTCTAAGTTGAGCACAATTCCATCTCGCTCCCGAGCCCCTCTCCTTCTCAATTAATTTAGAGATGATGGGCTGGGGCAGCTTTGACTTGATGGCGGTTGAGACAAAGGGGGACGTGTCCACGTGCCCGTAGGCTTCTAGCTGCCTGCAGATCCTTTCAACTGAATCTACAAATGAGCGGAGTGAATGACTGCTCTCATTTGCGTGGTGGAGGTTCATAAGTTCAGCCTCCAGGGCTTCGGTGATCGCCCTACTATCTCCATAGCGTGATTTAAGCAGGTCAAGAGCTCGCACGTAGTTCTCATTCGACAGAACAAATCCCGCGACTAACTCTTTAGCTGGTCCCTGCAGAAATGTTAATAAGTAACTCATCTTTCGAATGTCATCCATCGGACGCTGATCAATGTTTGATGAAAATAACTGCCAGAAAGTAGGCCATTTCTTCGGGTCCCCGTTAAAGGGATCCAGCCGAAGTTCTGGCAACCGAATTTCCGGCTGCCATCGAGTGGCCATGTCCGGATTAAACTGCTGTTTTGGCTGTTGATATGCCTGTTGATTGACTTGCTGGTTGACTTGTTGAAATTGTTGCTGGTTGAACTGTTGATTGACTTGCTGAAATGGTTGTTGATTTGCTTGCTGGGTGAATGACTCTTCTCGATAAGAGTGCTCTAGTAAGGATTCATGCTGCTCTTGCCCTCGCTCGGCTAGAGTCCGATCCGACTCTAGGCTAGCTCTGCTGCTGGCTTTGCCTTCTTGTTCGCTGATTAGGTAGTCGATCTCGTTAAGAACTCCTCGCGCTTGCTCCGCGATTTCCATGAAATGTACTCTTTCGTGTTGTGCTTCTTCTAGTGCTGGGGGAGGGAAATTATAGTAAATTTGCTCCTCAGCCTCCAGCAAGTCGCCCTCCAGGCGATCAATGAGGTTAGCCCACCTCTCATTGAGATTGTCGACCCGATCCAGGGTCCGACTGAGGTGATGCTGCTCACCTCGTAACTGTTCGAGATCACGTTCGGCACCAGCTCTAACCAAAGCGGTGGCGGCAGCCAAATGAACCTTAAGGGCCCGTAGTGCGGGGCCAAGTTGACTTCTAAGTGTTCCTGATGATGGCATATTAACTTGTGTTTTAAAAGGAATTAAAGGCCGGCTCGGGCTTAATTGCTTTTATTTTTAATAAAAATTTAAATTTTATTTATTTTTGTAAAAACTCAACAGTTTTTACTTTTTAATGAAAAACGTAGAAGTAGATAAAAGACTGTTGCCCGTGACAGTCAATAGAAAAATATGAAAGAATGTTAGCGATGTCCCCTTTGGGAAAAGCAATCGCTCCTTTGTTTTGTGTAGTTAGGAGAAAACTGCACAAAAGAAAAAGTGGCTGACTTGAGCCCACTTTAAGAAGAGAAGAAAAGGTTGACTGCAGGTGCAGTGAAAGTTTGTGTCCTAGTGCGGACAAAAATGTTTATAGCCGGCGCGGGCAAAAATTTAAACAAATGAATGGGCAAAGTGATGGCCTGACACGGCTGCAATCACTAAAGAAAAATATGGCTGCTACTGGCCAAAGTGCAGTGAAGGCCCAACTGGCGACAATCACTGAGAAAAGAAAGTGGCTGCTAGTGGCCAAAGTACAGTGAAGCCCAAACTGGCGACAATCACTGACAGAGAAGAAATGTGGCTACTAGTGGCCAAAGAAGAGGTGACTACAAGCTAAGGCAGAAGATCACCTATGAAATGAGTAAGCCCTGCTTCGGGGCAAGTAGAACTCAGAACAACCTAAGTGTTGTTTGTTTAAGTGTCGGCCCAAGCTCGGGGCAGCAGACCACTTAAATTGTATATGAAACAGAGCAACCTATGTGTTGGTCTGTTTGGGTGACGGTCCAACTTCGGACGGCAATTCACCTAAAATGTATGTTGAATACGGGGGCAGTGCTTTTGGACTGCCAAGGACCCGTACGGGGCTCCAAAAATAATGTGCGGAAAGTAGAGTGGCACAATACCTCGCTGACTCAATTTGAGGAGGGACAGGAGAGATTTGACCAGAACAAATCTGCTCCTTAGTTTTAACGGGCAACGGAGATTTCCAATCTCCAGAAAACAAATTCCTTATAAAAACACACAAACACAGAAACACAATTAAAATATTTATTTAGTTAAAATAAGATTGTGAGTAAAAGTGCCTCGGGGGAATATAAGCCGAGCACAGTTTGGGGCTGCCGGTCAACAAAGCAGGCCCTTGTGGTCTCAATAGATTAAAAGATGGGCAAGTCAAAAGTTGGTAATAATTAATTGGCAGAGCTCAGGGAGCGCTGGCAATAAGAGCAAGTGAGAAATGTGAAACAACAAGGTGGAAACAAGTGAATGGTGAATTAGCAAGTGATTAAAGAGAATAGGCCAAAACATTATATAGGGGTAAAAAATGGGCGTAAACAAATAGATTTTAAGAGAGCAAAGAAAAGTGAAAAATTGTGTTTTGAGCGGGGAAATAAATAAAAGTTAAAATATTAATTAATAAAATAAAATGGATTTTAGGTGCCCTTTGGGCACAAAATCAAAGAATTGACTAAGCATTCATATGGTAATTGGAAGAAATACCGGTCAAAAATTCAATAATGGGTTGTGGATTAAAATAACTTGACTACCTTTAAGAAATATTTTAATAAAAAATAAAATAATTTAAAAAATTAACCTTTTTCATCGCATTTTTTGATGGTAAACCCCGCGCGAAGCGCGGGGTTTTGCACAAGCGCCTCGCCGTCGCCCCATAGGTTTAGGGTTTTGTTTTCCTATCGTAACTTTGTCCAAGCTTGTACAATCACAATGATCTTGGTGTCATTCGACTCAGCTCAACGAGCTCTTTCGAATGAGCTTTCATTTGCTTAAATTTTTTAAATTTCAATAAATCACCCCTGTGGTTGTTCAATCTTCAGGGGCTGTATTTCGGTCAAATCGAGTCGGATTTTGCCGATTTTGGTGTCATTCGACACAGCTCGATGGGTTCTACAATTGTTGTTCAGACTGACCATTTTTACATAATTTTCGAAAAAACTGACTGGGGGGGGAACTAAATAAGTACCCTTTTCTTGTTCTATCAGTCATTTTAACAAGTAATAGTCTATTACAAATTGCTTTAATTGCTCCTTCAATTTGAATAATTCGACGAGTACATTCATTTGAAACATCAAAATAATAAGTTATTGCCCAAGCGATTACCTAGAAAATTGAAGATTAACCAGAAAGCTTAAAATCAAGCCAAGGCCCGAGGGGAAATTTGAACAGTAGGAGACAACTTTTTTGCATCCCCAGCTCACTTGTTTAACTCTGACAAGTAAGCTACTTAAAAATGGAATAATTTTGAGTAGTTGTTGCACGAAAAATCTCACCGTAGAAATCTCCTTAACTTTTCCTAAAAATGAACACCCCCCAACCCCCAGTTTTAACAGGCCTTCCCTTCCCCAAATTTTTAAAATAAATAAATTCAAAAAGAAAAACCTCTTCTTTACAGCATTTCTCTTCTAATCGTTTTGTTAAAAATTGAAGAAATTTAGCCTTTCCTTGTTTATTCAAAGTTGGATGAACCAAAAAATCGTTATCTACACGATTTGAAATAATTGCTTGTTCAAGAGAACGGTCACAAACATTTGTAGATCCTTCCACAATTAAAACTATATTGTTTATTTCACATTTTTGAAGACGACATTTTTGTTCCAAATAACGAGGTTCACGAATACTTTTTTTTAAATAAAAAATTTTTAATGACAAGGGAAGAAAGACAAGGAAAAAGAAAAGAATTTTAGGTTACAAAAACAACTAACCTAGTACACTAACTAAAATGGGTAAGGGAGCAGGTTTGGAGAAAGGAGAGCCTTAGAATGTAGAACATTGTTATTTTTTTTATAAAATTCGATAGACGGCCCCAAAATTTTTATCTTTTTCTTTCAAAATAATTTTGATTCGAGTTTAAAGGGTGTTCTTAAATACCCACTGTTCTTTAATTCAGTTCCAAACCGACAACCCGAATCAAAGAAGATCGTTGGTTCGGAATCCTATCCAAATCTCCGCCAGATCCCAATCCGTCCTTCATTAAACCAAATACAGCAAAAAGCTCTAAGAGCTAGTTATTTCGAAAGGAATTCACTTTGTAGCAAAAAATGGGGCCCTCTATCAAAGGGTAACCAAAAAATTCTTTAAAAAAATTTTCTTTGTAAGACAATCCATCCCAAAAAATTTTAATCAAAAAAACCTTAAAATCATCCCAAGTCTTTCTTTCAACAATATAATCCAAAACAATTTCATTTAACCTTCCAGTCTGCCAATCTTTCCATTGTAATTCCATAAATAATCCCCAACGTAAAGTTTACGACTTTCCCATTTAATTCCTCCAGAAATTAAAAATTCTCCAATACTTTTACCTTTTGCTCTATTTCCTTTTGAAATTTCTTCTCGATTATCTGATATTAAAATTATTGAACTTTCAACATTTTCTGAAGGAGAATAATGAAGTTGCTGTTGTTGTTGGTGCTCTTCTGAAATACTTTCAGCATCATCAGAATCTCTTTGATAAGTTGATTGGAATTATTTGATAATGAATGAGAAACTGAAAAAATTGAGATTAAATATTTTAAAAACTCAAATACAAACTATTCAAAAAAAATATTTGACCAAATTTTTTCCCAAATTTTTTGGCCAAAAATTTAATTAAATCTTCAAATTTTGACCAAATAAATTGAAATTGGGGTTATTCACGACCGTCTTTAAAACCGAAAATTTTGGCATTTATTACCTAAAATTAACCGTTCTTATCTTCTAACAACTCGAATATTTTGAAAATGATTGATTTAAAAAAAATTCCCTCGTTAAAAGTTTGGATTAACTGAGGCGTACTTAACAGCTAGAGAACAACCATAATTAAAATTAGAGTAGCACGAGACCGGTTAATGATCTCCCTGTTGTGGGTCAAAAAGAGATTTTCTAACTCGGCCAATCCCTGCCCTTCACAAAATATCCTATTTCAACACTTTCTTAACCAAATCCTATATCTAAATTAAGTTAAAAATTAAATTCAAAAAACCTCTAATTTTCCTCAATTCTCCATGTCCATGAACTTCCCCAGCCGCCTCCTCCAGAATGAGATTGTTTTAAAGGGGAAGGTAATTATTGTTGTTGAATCACCACCACTACAAATTCCCACTCCACTACTTCTATATATTCCAAAACGTTCCAAAAGTTTTGTTTGTTGTTGTTGACGAAGGAAAAGACTTTTGCCTGTTGACGTTTTGTAAGTGTTTAAACCTTCGTTGACAGCACTTTCTGTGGGTTTGTAATGAATGAAGAAGTGGAGAGGCTAAAAAGTTTTAGAAACTTTATATCATTTACGAGAATATTTCAAAAAAATTTTTTTACCGGCAAAGAAAATTCAAAAACCAAATTTTGATCCAAAGTATTCGAAGCAGCTATAGGAAATGTAGTTTCTTCTATACGAGGTGCTTGTATTTTGTTGTTGTTTGTTGCTCTCCCCTCCACCTCCTCTTTTATCATCCGACATTAAAGATGTTGATGAACAGAAAATTTTCACTTATAGCGGGTTTTTAATGCGTGGACGGATATGGACTTATAAGGTGTCATTCGACTCAGCTCGACGAGCTGAGTCGAACTAGGGGTGGGAGAAGTTTGTCCGGTACCTAGGGACCGAGATATAGGGGCTCAAAATGGTCAAAAATCGTAAATGGCATAATAAAAATGCAAATGATATCTTATTCGAAAGAGCTCGACGAGCTGACTCGAATGACACCAAAATCATTGTAATTGTACAAGTCTAGACAGAGTTACGATAGAAAAACAAAAACCTAAACCTATGGGGCGTCGGCGAGGCGCTTGTGCAAAACCCCGCGCTTCGCGCGGGGTTTTGCGGCACGCGCCTCGCGGGGAGTCAACGGTCGCTGGGTTTTGGGCTCGTAACATAAACCTATTGCTATCTCCCTTGCTCTAGGCACCTGGGGCCTCCGTCAGCAAAGACCTCCACGGTACCGGACAAACTTCTCCCACCCCTAGTTCGACTCATCTCGTCGAGCTGAGTCGAATGACACCTCATACGTCCATATCCATCCACGCATTAAAAACCCGCTATAAGTGAAGAGTACCGATGAACAAGTAAAAGTGGAGGTTGTTGTTGTTGGACGTCTGGAACGGCGTTGGCGAGCAATTGTTGTATCAATCCAATTTGACGGAGCATGGACTTGAACTTCATTTGCTAGTAAGGTGTTCCAACTAGATCTAAAAAATAATCAGTTGACGTCGCTATAAGATACTCCCAGGTAGGTGGGAGGTTGTGCCTTAAGAGTTGTAGCTCTAATTGGAGAGTATCGCTTAGAAAGTCCCACATCCAGAGGCACCCAAATTTTACGAAACTATCTTAAATTGGGTTACAAAAATATTGGATTTATGGTCCTTACTGATAACTAGTGCAAAGAAAAATGTAAGAGAAAGGCAATGAGCATCGGCTGCTAGTAATGTCCTAGCGGATTCAGACGCGTTTGAAGGGAAACAGCACTCCAACCCCAATCTTTTATAGTTGGTCAACCCATGAATCTCTGTATCATACTGGGGTCCAATAAATGTAAAAAACAAACGTTTCCAAAAATGTAGAAGCAGTAGAACATCGAGAAGCAGACAGCAAAGAAGTTGCCCCATGCAATCTTGTTAACGACCATAAATATCAAGTGAATCAAAAGATGAAAAGGTTTTATCATCTGCAGCAAGCATACCATCCAAAGAAGAGGAAGAAGCTTCTGTTAATTCATTTTGAAGTTGAAACTCGCCAATAGGAGATTTAGATGAAGCTGCTTTGTGCGCATTTGAAATCTCTTAAAATTAAATTTTTTTCACAAAATTATTTAAAAGTTAAAGGTAAATTCATTTGACTCTAATAGAAGGAAATTAAAATTAACGAGAAACAATTTTTAAAAGAAAGGGATTTGTTAAAAAAACACACAAAACAATTATAGAAAAGAGGTTGACAGATTATTGGCATTTTATTTATATCCCGATTCAAACCCACCGACGTTTTTTGAGACGGGAAGCCCGATTCCCGAAAATCAGGAATTTATTTTTTTGTTGGCTGGATTCCTTGGTATACCCCGTAAGGCTTTAATCTCTAATTGAAATTGGTGAAACCAAAGAAAATAAAAAATTGAGGAATTCTGACTTGTTAACCATACATATGAAAATAAAGGCCAAATCGTTTTCAGTTTTCCTAACAAATAAAATATTTTTGTTAGCCCCTTCCCCTCGCAATTTTTTTCCAAATATTTTTAAAAAGAAAAATAATTATAAAAAATACCAAAGAAGATAATTTCGTTTCTCTCATCACCAATAACAGGAGGGAATGGAAGCTTTACATCAAAACATAAAATTCGTCCTTTGCTAGTCAAAACCACAATTTGATCCAATTCTGATCGTCCCTCACTAGTACATAAAGCTATGTCAGAAGCAATCCGTCCATCTTCAGAATCTTTTGAATCAGAAATCGGCATAAAAAACCGCTGTTTAAGTCGAGCAAGATGACTTCGCCACAAGAGAAACGCTAAAAATGTAAAAAAATTTCAATTAAGATACGTTTGTAAAAAAATTAGATTCAACAGAGAAAAGGGGTTGAGAGAAAAAATATATATTCGGGTCAAGTTTCGGATCGTTTCCAAAATTTTTTTAGATCTGGTAAGATCCTATCATTAAAACGAAGAGAGATGGAGTGAATGGCTAGTTCCCGCTCCAAAGGATAATTTTACAGAAAGGTAGAAAAAACTAGTCGTTTTCGATTACAGCTTTTTCAAAAATCAGAAAACTCTGGATAAACCAAACATTCTCACATTTTTAGATTTATTAGAGACCGCTATAAAGAAAATAAATCCAAAAGTCCAAAGCTTTTGAACATTTACAAAAAATCCTATAACCATTCTTGTTAAACGAATTTTTATGAACCGCCCTATGTAATACATAACTAAAAAAAGAAACCTCATCAACAGAAATTCCAACAAAAAGAACAGCAGTGATTTTGCTTGAATTAGAAGTCATTTCAACATTATAATCCATTGCATCAGACGGATCAGCCAATAGATGCTGTCTAGAATCTTCTCGATTATCACTTAGGATCGTTTCACAGCCTGCTGAACAGATAGCTGTGATCTTTAAAAAAATTGAAAAAAGAAAAAACCCTTCCAAAAAACCTTAACAATTCGATTATCAAAATTATCAGGAGAAATGGATACATCAGGACTTGGTTGATGTTGTTTCAATTCTTCATCTTCTTGATCTTCAATTAATCCAGGAGAGACCATTTCCTCTTCTCTTTCGTCTTAAAAAGCTTCTTCAGCAATATTTTGGTCAAGCAAAAGAATACGTTCCAAAGGTGGTTGTTGCTGTTCAATAGTCAGTACTGTTGGCTCATCGCTCCAAGTTACTCGTCTTTGCTGTGCAGCAGCAACAATTACATTTTAAAGAGTTTCAATTGAAGGAAGAGCCTTAATTTATAAAAAATTAAAAAAAATAAAAATGGTAATAATTCGGTTTATGACCAACATATTTTTCCTAAAATTCCTTTTAGTTGTCTGTGATCAAAAAAGGAATAATAATATCCAAATTTTATCTAGAATTTGAGCGAAGAAGTCCCTAACAATAAGCTAGCTTAAATCAAAACTGAATCAAAATCCTTTTCTGGTTGATAGGATGCAAAAGACAATTAAATAAAACATTAAAAACGGGTCGATATCTGGGGTTCTTCCTTTTACACTACCGATGGAGTTTTACGGGTAAACCCACTAAAAACGGCTCAAAATAACAAGATTTCCGTGTTAAAACCCTTGTCTGTCCCATGGTTCGAACTCTAACATAAACCCACATATTATCAAAAAACAAAAACCTGTGCAACTTTGCCCAAATGTATAAGATTGATTTGCGGCTTAAAACTCGAAGGATCAGCAAAAGCAAACCATAAGGACTTTTCACAATTATTTTCTATAGTAGATTTTTGTTGAGATTCAATTTCGTCATTTCATTTTAACGGTGCCAAACTTGACATTGTAGCAGCAAAAGTAATGTTTGTGGAAGAGAGTGGAGCAGTCAAAAATTTGCAAGAGGGAGAGTGTCTTTCATGTTCCTGTCTGTTTTTGATTTTAAAAAATTTTGGAAAAAAATCTAGAAAAAAATACTAAGGATCATAATCCTGTTCCCAGCTAATAAGGCAAATAGAGCAGGCAAAGCACATTACTTTATCATCACCATCACCGCTAGGTTGAAGATAAAAACCAGCTTCAGACATTCTGGACGAAGATGTATATCTAAAAGAAATTTTATTTATTTTTCTTCAGACAAAATGCATTTTTGTGATTCCCATAAGGGTGTCAGTTCTTGACTCAAAAAATAAAGGTCATAATCCCGTTCCCAGCAGCAAAAGGAATTAACTAAAATCTAATTTAAAAATTCTCTTACTTAAAGTTCTTGAAAAATCTCCGAATAACCCGAAACCGAGCTGAAGAATGAAAATCTCCTTAAACGAAAAATATTCGCTTCCTCAATTCGGTTTTGAACCGGCAAACTTATGACCGACAAACCAAAGGCAAACGGGTTTTGAAAAAAATTTTAAACGGAAAAATAGAACAGAACAGAAGTGCCATTACCTAATCCAGAATCTCTACTCAGGCCCGTAGCCAGGGGGTTAAAATCTATTAAAATCACATCTTTTGATATTGAAGAAGTAACATGCATTAAATCACCAACTTCTGTCCTGAATTTTCCAGAAAGACGGCCGTCAAAGGGCGAATACGGTTTAAGTAGGCGAAGTAAAAGCTTTAAAAAAGAATTTTTTAAAAATTTTAAAAATTAAAAAAAATTACTCGAAGACGTTCTAGCAACAAATAAGCATAAGAAAATGAAGCAAAATCATTATTCAAAGGTGGCCGTTTTTTCGGTCTGCAGCAATCAAAACGTTCACTTCAACAAACATTTGCATGATATTCATGTCTATAACAGCTGCTGCAAAGTCCTGTGAAAACAAAAAAATAAACAAAAATGTGTTTTAGGAGCAAGGCTCCCGGACAATCCGTCAGTGGACAATCCGGCAGTGGAAAATCAGTCAGTGGACAATGCGTCAGTGGTTGGACAATCCGTCAGTGAACAGATTCGTAATTTCTACCCATAATTAAACTACCGCTGCCAAAAATTTTCATTCTTTCGTGTGGAAAATTATGAGAGATATCGAAAATTTGGAAAAATAAGGGAATCGGCAGATTTAGCTGGATTAAAAGGATATCAGTGGATTTGAAATATATTGGGGATTTCATAGATATTGTGGGATTAAGGAGAATATAAGAGATCTGTAGTATTATGGTGGCTATCGTGGAATTTAGGAGATTAAAATGGATTTTGGGGATTAAGTGGAATATCAAGGGATATAGACGGATTAAATGGATTTGTAGGTGGTTCCACGATATCTAAACATAATCTCTTATATTCATAGATTTCCCACAGTCCCTCCCACGATATTCATCCAAATCCAATATACTCCCATATGTTAATCATGTAAATCCATCCAAATCCCCCCTATATCCTTCTAAATCCATCAACTTTCGCTTATTTAACCAAATTGCCCAATATCTTTCAAGTCCACTGATATCCTTTCAATCCGACTAAATCTGCCAATTCCCTTATTTTTCCAAATTTTCGATATCTCTTATAATTTTCCACACGAAAGAACTAAAATATTTGGCAGCGGTTGTTTGTGTATGGGTAGGAATTACGAATCTGTTCACTGACGGATTGTCCACTGACGGATTGTCCGACCACTGACGCATTGTCCACTGACGGATTTTCCACTGCCGGATTGTCCACTGACGGATTGTCCGGTCACGAGGAGCAAGTAGCCCTGGACAAGTAAATTTATGCAAATGATAGCTCATTCGAGAGAGCTCATCGAGATGAGTCGACTGGTACCAAAATCAACGTGATTGGACAAGATTTGACAAAGTTATGACATAAGTCGCCGACTCCGTTAGGTCTACTTTATGTCATAACCTTGTCAAATCTTGTCCAATCACGTTGATTTTGGTGTCATACGACGCAGCTCGACAAGCTCTTTCGAATGAGCTGGATTTGCATAAAAAATTTTTATTCCAAAAAATCGCCCCTATGGTTGTTCAATTTTTAGGGGTCTGTATCTGGGTCAAATCATGTCGGATTTTTTCGATTTTGGTGTCATTCGACACAGCTCGACGAGTTCTATAATCTAAGATTGACTGACCATTTTTCAACACTTTGAGGAAGGAAAAATGAGTGGGGGGTACGAACCGAAGAATTACCGAATCCGGCCAAACCCGGAGCAACTCAAGTTACAAATTCGAAGCCAAGGAAAAACCTCAGGAAAAATCTATCTTGCCGCGAACCATCATCCATTACTCCCCAAAAGGAAATTAAAATGGCGCCTTTAAAATCAACAATTCCCAACAACTTCTCCCTAATTTAACAATAAATCAAAGCAAAAAAATAATTTTAAAAAATCCGAACCGATTTTCTACTTTAGTACTTCTTTGATTCAAAGCCATAAGGAACTTTTCATCTCCGGCGCCCGTTGCAAATCCTGTGAGGAAAGAAAGCAACGCCAAATCATCTCTTCTCCAACTGCAAATTCAACAGGAAAAACATCTTCTAAATCGACAACTCTAATAAGCATATTATCCATATGGAATTGGCCGTTATATTCGCGACGGGCACACACAAATTGTTCATCTAGAGCAATAATTGACCCAAAAAATTGATTGTAAGCAAGCTTAATTTGAAAATGAAAAATAAAAAACAGCTTTATTTAAGAAAGGGTAAATTCCTTAATTTTAAACCATAACTTTACTTAAGAATAATGTCATCGGAATGTATGTGTCACATAAATTTGAATGATTTTTGTGTTTTTAATGTTTGTAGAGTTGGGGCCCTGATTCGGTTCGATAGATCGAACCGGGCATCGAATTTTGGCCCGAAGACTCGATCGGTCCAGCCCGAAAAAATGACTCGAACGTCGACCGGTTCGAAGAATCCAACCCTAACTGTTTGCCTTGAGTTCCATAACATTTCTTGTGCTTAAGACCTGTGGCCATTAGGTATGTGATTATCCCGAACTTGGTGTTAGAAATTTTTGTTATTCAGATACCCCTTTATAAAAAAAATCATCCAAAACCCAATTTTACATAGGTTTCCTACACCATTAAATCTATCGGAACCCCAAAATCAGAACCCCTAGGTAAACTCCTTTACATGACACCTACATTTCCACAGAACACATTTCCTAAACCCTTACCCAAAAAATAAACGCCCAACCTTAACATGTCTTTTGTAGTCTGCAATAGTGCAAGTAGACCCATCAATCCTTTCATCAATTTTCTTAACTTTTCCGGATTTTAAAAGGACAAGAAAATTTCCAATAGCATCCAAAGATATTATTTGTTGTGCAACATCCTCTTCACAATTTAGTTGAGAACGAGGACTTGAAAGAAAATTTAAAAATTAATTCATTTCAAAAACAAAAAATACTTTGTGGTACACGAAACAGCAGGCAAGAATTAGAAAAAATATTGGTATCATTGGATGATTTTGAACTCATTTGGTATTTTTAGATCTTGTCTTAAATTTGAAAAAAAAGTTAAGTTTAATAAAGGACTAAATTTGAGGTGGGTAATGAACCAACAACCCATAAGGCAAACGGGGTTTTGAAAAAAATTTTAAACGGAAAAATAGAACACAAACAATATCCGAAACGACGTAATCCAGACTAATTTTTCAATTAATCAAAGGAACAAGTCCTTTCCATTTCAAATTTTAAAAAAACCTTTTAAAATTGTTTAAAATTGCAATCCTGGGTTGCCCATCCATTTCTTCAAGCCATCAATTCCAATTCCATCACAATTGATCAAAGACCAAGCATGCCACCATAAGCCTCTTTTATTTGGTTAGATACCCCCCCCCTCTCTTTTTCTTTTTATTTCCCCTTTTTTTCATCCAATCAATTCTTTCCAAAAAAATTTCAGTGTATAAAACACAATTGGAAATAAAAAAACGTTTAAAGAATATTTTTTTAAATATAAGAAAGTAAAAATATAAAAAAAAGGAAAAATATCACAAAATAAAGAATTCCAATCAATTAAAAAAATCTAACAAAAAATCAATCATTGTCAGAAGCAGCCATAAAGGGACAGGACTTGACAACAGGAGCATTTTTATGAAAAAATTTTAAATTAAAAAATTAAGAAAAAAATTTTGGCACTTGTGCACTTGTGTATGAGAATCTGTGGAAACACATACACAAGTGCCAAAAAATCACCTTTAGCAGAAGTAGTCTAGTTGTAGTTTGGATATAGTTTAGTATACCGGAGTTTTAGTTCCGATATAAGACACGTACCATTCGATTCGTCTTGGCGAGCTGAGTCGACGGTACCACTCTCCAGGCGCGGAGATGCCGGTAATTCTTCGGTTTGTATACCCCCCTCTTTGTGCCCCCCTTTTTTCCTTACCATTTTTTCATTTTTCCTCCTCTTTCTCCTTTATTTTTCATGAGGCAAGCTTTTTCGAGCTCTTTCGAATAAGCTATTATTTGCATATTCGAATTTTTCACCCCAAAATCGAGCTTACTCCCCCCTATGGTTTTTCAATTTTCGAGGACCTATAACTCGGTCCAGAATCATTTCCTAAAATTGGGAGTGGTACCGTTCGACTCAGCACCTTTTTACCCTATATACGACATTTTGAGCATTAATTTTTTAATACTTGCCCTTTTTAATACTTGCCTCATGAAAAATAAAGGAGAAAGGGGAGAAAAAATGGTAAGGAAAAAAGGGGGGCACAAAGAAGAGGGTATACAAACCGAAGAATTACCGAGATGCCTCTGGGCCGAGATATAGGTCCCCGAAAATCGAAAAACCATAGGGGGGACCAAGCACTTTTTTGGGGTGAAAAATTCGAATATGCAAATTATACCTCATTCGAAAGAGCTCCTCGAGCTGAGTCGAATGACACAAAAATCAGCTCGATATCTTGATTTTGAGCCAAGATAGAAAGGTTCAAAATGGTCAACGTAAACCTATGGAGCGTCGGCGAGGCGCTTGTGCAAAACCCCGCGCTTCGCGCGGGGTTTTGCGGCACGCGCCTCGCGGGGAGTCTACGGGCGCTGGGTCTGGGCTCGTAACATAAACCTATTCCTATGTCACTGGCTCTGGACATATTTGGGGCCTCCGTAGCAGCAAAACCTCCACAGATGCCATAGGTAAGGAGCCCTATGGTTTTTCGATTTTCGGGGACCTATATCTCGGCCCACAGGCATCTCCGCGCCTGGAGAGTGGTACCGTTCGACTCAGCTCGCCGAGACGAATCGAATGGTACGGGTCTTATATCGGAACTAAAACTCCGGTATACTAAACTACAGCCTGTAGTTTTAACACGGAATCATCAACCATCCATCGATCGTCAACCACAAATTATATCCATAACGACCACTTGTTATCATAAAATAAATAAAAAGAAAACCAGAAATTGGTAACCTGGACAGAGATCAATTATGGTAGTAAAATTGTTGGTAGACTTTACAAGTGGAATTTTTCTTTTTCAATTGTCCCAAGAACCCTTTAAATTAAAAATGAATCTTAATACTTTTTGGAAAGTATTAAAAGGAAAATGCCAAAATATATCATTGACTTCCTCACAGAATTCGTGGTCTTTGCGGACAGAACTAGCCTTTTAAAGACAAAACAATACCGTTAAGTAAACATGTCTCGCATTTGTGATTGAGAAGTCCATTTAAAAACAACAAGGCATTCATTTGCTGACAACTGCTCTAAAGCATAAGTCAGCTGTGCTTTAGCTATTTTCATCTAACAATAAAATTCTTTTTTTTTAATTTCAAAAAAAACTTGAACAGGACAACCATCATCACCAGTCGAAAACTGACTTTGCAATGCATGATGACCAGAAGATGGAAAGATTGAGGTCGGTGTTGTTAGAATTGGACGGCGTTGCGAATCCAAAACAGGATCTGGAGCTGTCAATTCATTAAACATAATAGTTAAAATTCGATGGAAAGGCATCCCATTAAAATCAAATTTTCTTCTGTACAAGTCAAACCTTTAAAAATAAAAAAAAATGCGTTAAATTTAATAAAAAAATACCAGAAAGCCAAAAAAGAATAGGCAAACTAACTGGCTCTTTGGCAACACAACAATATGGTAAGTAAATTCCAAATTTCATTTTACAATTTAAAACATCGCTAAAAATTTAATTTTTAAAATAATCCTCCTTTGCTATAAGATTAACTTGATTTTAGGTTACATTTTTCTGGTTTTGGTTAGTCATTAGAAGGTGGAAGTTACCCAAGCGATACTTTAAGAAACCACCCACTCATTATAAAGGTGTTTTTACAGCATTATGGACGCATCTTATACTGACGTCTTTAGATTTTGGTTAGTCAATAGATGGTGGAAGGCTTAAGCGAAACCCCATAAGATAAACGTTATTTTTAAGGAAGAAAATTAATATTTTTTTAAGGAAGAAAAAAAATAAACATTTTGATATCCACCAAAACAAAAACTTGAGGATATTTGCTTCAATTTTCCAGTCATGATAAATTAATACAAAAATATTCCTTTTTTATATTTAAAATTGTCAATTTGTCTTTAAAGAATTATCTTTACTTGACTTAAAAAGATAAAAAATTAAAAAAAATATTAAATGTATCCCTTCCACCAAGTACTTTTCATTTTCTTTTTACAAATTATCAAAAGAATATTCGAATTTTCTTGTAAAACAGCAGTTTGTTGGCCCAAAAGAAAGAGAAAAGCAAATGGAGGGAAGGGATATATAATATCAAGTTTTTGGCACAAATGAAGACTTTCTCCCCAAAAATATACCTAATTAATTTTAAGACCTAAAAGTTAACAAAAACAAAATAAAAAATCTTTTGCTTTTCAATTTTCGAATGATCTCATTTTTGCCTTTTTATTTTTTTTACTTTTAATTAATAATAAATTTTTTCTTTTAACCTTCTCGCTAAATTCCTCAACATTTTCAATTTTTGCCCATTCCAAAACTAATCTTCTTCCATAAAGTGTGTCGAATGCATTAATGTTTCCATTGCTCTTTTAGCATCAGCAGGGGAAATAAATTCAACAAAACAAAACCTCTTCCTTCACCGCCAGGCTTCAAAATGTATTGAAAAATTATTAATCAAAAACCCTAAATATAAGATAACATCAAAATCTGGATTAGATACACACCTCAATTTAGCATAGATTTTTTCAACATTGGTTGGTCACTGGGTTGGGGAGCCGTTTTTAACAGCATAGGCCGCTTGAGAAAAAAAGGATGGGTTTCGGATTGTGGTTCGGGTATTCGGTTTTGAGTTATCTGGTCCATCCCTGGTGCCTAAGCGATACACCTTCCTATATAGATAAACCTAATTATGTCAAATTTTCTCTTTCAGGGGGTATCTTATATGATGAGTAGGGCTGGGAAAAACATGCAAATGCATGTTTTGTATGCGGATATGTCTTGATGAGAGAAGCTCAAAAATGGTATTTTTACATTGGTCCGACCCTTTGAGCCCCGGTTCTTAATGCATATTTTTGCATATTTTGAACCTCTCGTGCATATTTGCATTTTTTGATAAATTTTAGTAAAAATTTGCGAAAATTTTCAAAATTTTGGAATTTTTTGGTCAAAAAAATTTTTTTTTTAATTTTTCCAAAAATTTTTCGACAAAAATTATTGAAAAATTTTTTGGAAAAAATTTTTTCCGAGATTTTTTTGCAGAAATTTTAAATGGATAAAATCCTTTTGAAGTGCTCTTAAAATGCAAAATTAAAGGCTAAATTAACGTTATTTAATTAAAATTTTAATTTTTAAAAAGTTTTTCATATTTTGCGATGCATATTTGGTGCATATTTTGGGAAATTTTGCATATTTTTGTGCATATTTTAGCCTTTTTCGGTCATATACTAGGTCGTTTCATAAAAAAGTTCGTTTTTTTCACCTCATGTTTTTTGAGTGTTAACTATTTTTATCCGATTTTGTTTTTATCCTATTTTGTAGCCCTAAGTCTTAGCTTCAAAATGATACCAAAATTTTAAAAATAGAAAAGACCAAAAAATTTCTATGCCTTCAGAAATGAGCGTGGGTAGGGGTTTTATTTAGGAGCATTTACACATCCCATTAAAACAAAGTAATAATGCGAAGCTAAAATCTAGAAAAATTAATGAAACATTAGACAGGGATGTGAACTAACATAGTTTAGCTGAAAATTTTTGAAAAAAAATTCAAACAGGGAAAAACTGGACCAAACACAAACATGGGTCGTGAAGACGACCGACTGTAAACAAACGCATCCTTGCTGACCGGTTCGAAAGATATCCGAATATTTTTTTATTAGAATTGTAGCTGGGACATTGCTCTATAAGTACAATATGGCATTTGTTCGAAAAAACGGATCTTGAGCCGATGAGGAGAAAAAGAGTAATGCACCTACCGCCTGAGAGACAAAAATAACGGACTTTTTTTTAGCCTTTCAAGCCTGAATAACTATCGAAAGGGTTGTTCATGGAACCGGATTGTTACCTAAGTTTAAACATATGCCAATTACAATAATAATATACAAAAATTGTTTGGAGGAAAAAATATTAAGACCCTCTTTTGGTCCCCCGCCCTACCAACTGCCCAAAAAACGTATGTTGTGTATTCTTTTGGATGGTGCTCGGTCCGTTGGTGCCGGAGCTAGTTCAACTTGGTACCAATCCATATTAACTAACTTACCCAGAAAGATTTCGTTTGTTACATTCAACGTCGCTAGGGACTGCTTACAAGACCTCTGGTTTTCCATTAAAATAACGCCCCTTTACACCGCTCATTTTTGACGACCTGCCATACCCCAAATAAACTTTTTTGGAAAGTGTTACCCACCCACCTTGTAGCCCCGAGTCTGCTCTATCTGATTAACATCATTTTACTTCTCTAAAAAATTTCTTACGGGACGGGCACTTGAAAGAAGACGCCAAGGTCGAGACTGCGATGGGGAAGACAGTGCTTCAGAAATGGGGTCAGATTTTTTTTAAAGAGGTATCCACAAACTTTTTTCTGTTTTAAGAATGTTGCTAAGACTCGGGGCAATTATTTAGTACAGTTAGATTTTTTATCTGTTTGATTTTGCTTGAGATTTATCGATTTTTCTTGGAAAATTTATTTCTGAAAAAAACGAACTTTTTTTATGAAACGACCTAGTATATGCGCATATTTGGCGATTTCGCGTGCATATTTTTCCCAGCCCTAATGATGAGATTCGACTTATTTTGTGTTAAAATTAAAAAAAACCTTTTTAGGTATCCGAATAAAGGCTGTACTTTAGCCGGTGGCCCACTCAGAAACGGGTCAAATTATATACCATTCGATTCGTCTCGGCGAGCTGAGTCGAATGGTACCACTCTTTTTTTGCGGAAATTCCTACGAGCCGAGATATAGGTCCTTAAAAACCGAAAAACCATAGGGGGGACCAAGCACTTTTTTGGGTCGAAAAATTCGAATACGCAAATAATACCTCATTCGAAAGAGCTCATCGAGTGAGTCGAATGACACCAAAATCAACGAAATCCGACTTGATTTGACAAAGTTATGATTTTTTATTTTAGCTCCTTACCTTTGGTCTCCGTGCAGGTTTTTCTCGCTGGGGAGGAAACCAGACATGCCGACCGCAGCTAAAATAGGCATAAGTTTATGTTACGAGCCCAGACCCAGCGCCCGTAGACTCCCCACGAGGCGCGTGCCGCAAAACCCCGCGCGAAGCGCGGGGTTTTGCGCACGCGCCTCGCCGACGCCCCATAGGTTTATGTTGATAGTTTTTTGTGTTGTAACTTTGTCTAAACTTGTTCAATCACGGTGATTTTGGTGTCATTCGACTCAGCTCATCGAGCTCTTTCGAATGAGCTATTAAATGTATAAAAAATTTTTAATTCCAAAAATCGTCCATTTTGATCCTCGATATTTAGGGGCCTATAATTCGGTCCAATCAAGTCGGACTTCGTTGATTTTGGTGTCATTCGACTCAGCTCGACGAGCTCTTTCGAATGAGCTATTATTTGCATTTTCGAATTTTTCACTCCAAAAAGTGCTTGGTCCCCCCTTTGGTTTTTCGGTTTTCAAGGACCTATATCTCGGCTCGTAGGAATTTCCGCAAAAAAAGAGTGGTACCATTCGACTCAGCTCGCCGAGACGAATTGAATGGTATATAATTTGACCAGTTTCTGAGTGGGCCACCGGCTAAAGTATATCCCGAATAAATTTAAGTTCGCCAAAAGCAGAGAATAATTGAGAAATTTCTTTTAGGTTAGCCTTTAAAATTAAATCTTAAATAATTTAATCTTTTAAAATTTGAAAAAGAACCTGAAAGGGAACGTTACGAACTAAAATTTTTATTCTTTCCTTTTCTTCTTCCTCTTTCTTTTGGTTAGTTGTTGATGGGGATTCTCCCTCATTTTCTTCATTATTCTTGCAATCAGTAGATATTTTTGTCACATCATTACTGAAAATTAAAATTTGTAATTTAAGAGTTTCAAAATAGAATGAAAATGGGCAATAATTAAAAAGCCAAGGAGAGGACTTTATAAAACAAAATTATTTAAACTTTGGTCTCCTTTTTCATTTCTGTCCAAAAAATATCAACAATAATCCTTTTTTTAAAATTGCTTAATTGAAATAAGTGGTTGAACTTTCTGATCTGCTTTTTTTAATCCTTTAAGCTTTTCTTCACTTGGGTATAGGTAGTTCATGTGGTATACGTTTTATTTTTGTTAACGTGTTGAATAAATTTTTTAATAGGTCTAAGTAAAAATTTAAAAAAATTGAACAGAAATGAAAAAGGAAATCACAAAGTTTAAATTACTAACAGAAGTTGTAAAAAGACCCCTCCTTGGTAAAACCTCGAATATGGACGAATTCAAAAATAAAAACCTTTCTTGTCTCGATTTGTGATTTTCGTCAAAAACATCAATAGGCGCATACTCCAAATATAAAGGTTATTGAAAAACGTTTTGAATAAGACAAGGTTTCAAAAGCCTTTTTAGCATCCAATTCATTTGACATTTCAATTAATGCACTAATTCCATGATCTTTAAAAATTTTAGAAAAATAAAAAATTAAAGAGAAAACCTGGGGGCATTACAACATTCTTAATTTCTCCAAAACGTGAAAATATTCTGTTCAATTACTCACTTCCTCCAGGCTTTCCATTCAAATTTTTAACCAAAATAACTGTTTTTGGTCGTTTTGTGGGTATAGTATTTGAGAATACATCCAATTTAACTCCATGATCTAACAAAAAAAATTTTGTTTCTCGAACCAAACGAGTTTCAGCCATTGCTAGACGAACAGCAGCACTAGAAAAAGCAAAATTACAAAAGCGGTCGAATCGCTCACCTTAAGATACACCCTTGAGAATGAAAATTGTAGAATTATCGGGCAAGGGCGTAGACAGGGGGCTGAGAGGGCTATAGGCCCACCCTGAAAAGAGGAAAATGAAAAAATTTTGGAAGGGGAATGATCAAAATGGTAAAATTTTTTCGTCTACAACCAACCCCCAAAATTTTTGCCTGATGTGAGACGCTGGATTCGCCCATGAATGGTAATTGAGACAAATTAAGATCGCTTGAGTAGCTCGTCCACCCAATGGCAAATTTTAAAAAAAACGTATAAATTAAGGTGTATCTTATATATTATTTGGCGCCCACCTAATACTGGGTGGGCGCCAAATTTTTGCGTTTACCTTGGCGTTCCGGACGCAAATTTTTTTGTTCATAAATTTTCATCGTTTCTGCGCCGCAGGCGAAAATTTTTTGAATTTTAGATGGCCGTAGGCCAAAAAAAGGATATACTTTAGCCGGTGGCCCACTCAGAAACAGGTCAAATTATATACCATTCGATTCGTCTCGGCGAGCTGAGTCGAATGGTACCATTCTTTTTTGCAGAAATTCCTACGAGCCGATATATAGGTCCTTAAATACCGAAACACCATAGGGGGGACAAGCACTTTTTTGGTGTGAAAAATTCGAATATGCAAAAATTAAAGAGAAAACCTGGGGGCATTACTCATGGGGGCATTACTCATTCGAAAAAACCTGGGGGCATTACTCATTCGAAAGAGCTCGCCGAGCTGAGTCGAATGACACCAAAATCACCGGGATTGAACAAGTTTAGACAAAGTTACAACACAAAAAACCTAAACCTATGGGGCGTCGGTTACGAGCCCAGACCCAGCGCCCGTAGACTCCCCGCGCCTCGCGGGGAGTCTACGGGCGCTGGGTCTGGGCTCGTAACTTAATCCTATTCCTATCTCCCTTGCTCTGGACGTATTTGGGGCCTCCGTAGCAGCAAAAATCTCCACAGATGCCATAGGTAAGGAGCTAAAATAAAAGATCATAACTTTGTCAAATCAAGTCGGATTTCGTTGATTTTGGTGTCATTCGACTTAGCTCGACGAGCTCTTTCGAATGAGATATTATTTGCATATTCGAATTTTTCACACCAAAAAAGTGCTTGTCCCCCCTATGGTGTTTCGGTATTTAAGGACCTATATATCGGCTCGTAGGAATTTCTGCAAAAAAGAATGGTACCATTCGACTCAGCTCGCCGAGACGAATCGAATGGTATATAATTTGACCTGTTTCTGAGTGGGCCACCGGCTAAAGTATATCCTTTTTTTGGCCTACGGCCATCTAAAATTCAAAAAATTTTCGCCTGCGGCGCAGAAACGATGAAAATTTATGAACAAAAAAATTTGCGTCCGGAACGCCAAGGTAAACGCAAAAATTTGGCGCCCACCCAGTATTAGGTGGGCGCCAAATAATATATAAGATACACCTTAATTTATACGTTTTTTTTAAAATTTGCCATTGGGTGGACGAGCTACTCAAGCGATCTTAATTTGTCTCAATTACCATTCATGGGCGAATCCAGCGTCTCACATCAGGCAAAAATTTTGGGGGTTGGTTGTAGACGAAAAAATTTTACCATTTTGATCATTCCCCTTCCAAAATTTTTTCATTTTCCTCTTTTCAGGGTGGGCCTATAGCCCTCTCAGCCCCCTGTCTACTTTTATATATTTTTTTTAAATATTATATATTTTTTTCTCGAAAGGTTGAAGACGAAAGCTATATTACCCGGGTGGGAAATCGGTGGCACGACACGGGCACAGTGATCCAATTGCACAGTAAGACAATTGCACAGAGGACAATTACACAGTGGACAATTGCACAGTAAAGTGTTGTTAATTCGCAAAACGACCTGCCCATTATAAAATATGTATATACAAGGTTTTCCTTTAAAAAAATTTTTTTCCTCATAAATATTTTCGAAAGGTTGGAGATGAAACACATGTGGCCAACAGTGCTGGGACTTGTTGGCCCCAAAATCGACCCAAAATCCGAAACGAATTTTGGCACAAATTCTTTCACAATTCGTCCCATTTCCTTATGTTTAACCAGGGACATGAGAAACTGAAAAAGTTGAGCTTGATTATGTTTATTTCAAAATTTTGTCTCCGGCTCCGGAGCTATCTCTCCTTGAATCATACTTATTTCTTTTCTTTTTCAGACCCTGAAGGTCTTATTTTTGGAAATGTTATTGGTAACGATGTTATTAAACTTTATGACCTGCGTTGTTTTGGCAAGGTTTTCTTTTTAAAAATTTTTTTGCTGTAAAATTTCAAAAAAAATTTTTTTGTAGGGTCCTTTCAGTACTTTCAATATTGGATGTAAGGATACTGGGTTTGAATGGACAGGAATGAAATTTTCTCCTGATGGAAAATCTATTCTTATAATGACAAATGGTCCAATTATGCGAATGGTTGATGCTTACAATGGTTTTTTACAAATTTTTTTGATTTTACTGAATTTTTTATAGGAAATCTAACTCATACCCTTATCAGGGAGAATAAACAGGTTTTTTTCATTTTATTTTTAGATTTAATTTTTTTAATTTTTAAAGAAGGCCAACTTTGTCGCCACCTTCTCGCCGGATGCTAAATATGTGTTTTGTGGAACTTCTAAAAGAGAAATTAATTGTTGGTCTGCTGTGGGTTTTTTTTTATTAATTATAAATAGTTGGGAGACTTGGGAGGTTTTTTAGGAAGTTAGGTAATAATTTTCAAATCCTTGGGACTGAATTTTTTAAGAAAATCCGGGAAGAAACCAACGCCTCTGCAAATCTTGAAAACACAAAAGATATATAAGTTCAAGCCTGGGCATGGGAATAGAAAAAAACCCATGCCCAGGAAAACCAGACAAAATCGGAAAAAAAGCATAGGCATATTTAGATTTATGAAAAACACCTCCTACATGACCGGCCCAGTCCCAGCTCAATGTCTTTGGAGATTTTGTTGATTTTAGAGGCTTGTCCTTGGATTCTTAGAAATCTTGGGGCTGTCAATTCCTTAGGAAATTTATAAAAAAATTTCTAATTTTTTAGGAATCTGGTCGTCTTGTTCATACTCTCCAAACAGACCATCCTAATACAATTGAACAAGTGACATTTAATCCCAAATATTTTATGTTGGCATCGGCTTGCAAACAATTGGTAAAATTAAAGAAATTTTTTGAAATACTATTTTGAAAATTTTTAGAAATTCTGGATTCCATCGATTGATGAGTTAATCAGATTTGGGATATTTTAAGGAACAAATTTAAAGAAAATTTTAATATTATTTGTTAATTTGTGGATCTCAATTCGTTGAATTGTTTGAAATTATTGATTATAATTTAGTTCAAAGCCTTGAAATTTTTTTTCGAGTTTGTGGATAAAATTTAAATAAAATGCTTTATTTAGTTCATTTGCCAATACACTAAAATACGTTTCGTAAATAAGTTTGTTTGCGAAAAGTGGATCATTAGCCATAATAAATTTCGTATTGACTGCTAGAAAATTTTAAGTAAAAAATTCCCAATTTCCCCTTCATTTTCTTTCTCTACCTTACCTATTCCTCCCTTTTATTTCTACATTTTTTATTTGAATAATTCGATCCAAAATTTTCTGGTCTTAATTCAATAATTTTTCCGCCCTCCATTATCTCAAAACCCCCTTTCCTTTCATTCTTCCCCTATAACAAAAAAACAAAATTTTATTTAACAAAATAGGTAATCTTCTAGTTTACTGGTCCCGAGAAAAAAATTAGGAAGCAGTGTTGTTTCGATATTTTTAAGGGTTACCAGTAGGTAATCGAATGTGCTGAGTCCAAATCCGAGCTTAAAATTTGCTTATTTCGAACCCCGGACCCGGATTCGACCAAGTCGAATTAGGTGTAAAAATTGGAAATTCCGATATTATGGTTATTCTGACTCGTCTCTTTATTTTGAGTCGAATGGTAGCAAAATTATTAAGTTTAGACCATTTTAAACGAAGTTATGATCAATTAAATACACGTTATTATAGACTTGTGTAGAAAACCGGCATCATAACTTCGTCCAAAGTTGTCGAAATATCATAATTTTGATAACATTCTACTATACTCGAATAGTCGTGTTAGAATAACTCTAAATTTTTAATTTCCAATTTTTACACCTAATTCGACTTGGTCGAATCCGGGTCCGGGGTTCGAAATAAGCAAATTTTAAGCTCAGATTTGGACTCAGCACATTCGATTACCTACTGGTAACCCTTAAAAATATCGAAACAACACTGCTTCCTAATTTTTTTCTCGGGACCAGTAAACTAGAAGATTACCACAAAATAATAATAAAAAATTTCAAAAACAACTTTAATTCATCTCATCCGTTAAAATTCTTCGTTTTCGATTTATATGGCTGCGAAAAGCCCACTCAGTTTTGCTAGTCAGCATTGTCTATTGTGCCAAGAATTATGCATACGCTTTAAAAGAATTGAAAATTAAGAAATTAAAAATTATAAACAAACCTCTCATTTCAAATCTCGGTCCCAATTCAGTCAATTCAATATCTCCATGTTCATCTTTTTTCAATGTATGTTGACGAAAAGAAATAAAATCTTCTTCATTAGCAAAAGTAACAACACGATTAGAATCTTTTTTGGGCACAGGAAATAAATATTTTAATATATTTGTTAACTGAAAAATTGAATACTTTTTTCCGCGGTTGCCTTATGGGAGGGTTAAAAACAAACGATCATAACCTTGTCAAATCAAGTCAGATTTCGTTGATTTTGGTGTCATTCGACTCAGCTCGACGAGCTCTTTCGAATGAGGTATAATTTGCATTTTCGAATTTTTGACCCCAGAAATCAGCTTACTCCCCCCTATGGTTTTTCGTTTTCGGGGGCCTGTATCTCAGCGAGTTTTCGTCTCCCGCAGAAAATTTTTGCATATTTGAACTCAGCTCGGCGAGACGAATCGAATAGTATATACTTCAAGTTTCGATCTCGGTGTAGCTATACTAAAGAACAGCCGGAGAGATAGTAGTTTTAGGGTTTTTACCCCAAAATTTTTTTACCCCCCTATGGTTTTTCGATTTTCGGGGGTATATTTCGGTACCATTCAGCCGAAATATATTGGTACCATTATAATATTTCGGTACCATTATATTTCGAAATATTTCGGTACCATTATATTTCTGTACCATTCAGCAGAAATAGTGAAAATTTCTCAGTAAAAGTAGGGTATAATCTACCAGTCTGCAAAATTTATTCCAAAGTCCACGGCACCCCATATTCCCAATATTCTCCTTTGTAAGTTCTAGTTAACCGAAGATTACTTAACTCTCGAGTATTCAAACTTGTGACTAATTTATTATATAAATAAAGTTAAACAAAAACTTTATTTTAATTTTCTCGAATATTCTTTATAAAAAAGTTTTTATATTTAATTTTTATTTTTTATTAGATAATAAAAAAATATTTATAAAATGTTTCTGAGTCAACTTTTTCTTTCTAAGAATTTATTTTCAAATTTTTCTTAAACTAAAAATACATTTCTTTTTAATTTAATTAATTGTTTAAATTATAATTTTTTAAATTTATTTTTGTAGTTTTTAGAATTGTATTAAATGTAAACTTTTTTAATTTTCTAAAATAGCGTGCCAAAATATTTAAAAATATTTTTTAAATAAATTTATTTGTTTTAAATAAATAAATATCTTTTTATGTATTTGTTTAATTCTTGTAATATGATTTTAAATATGAATATGATTTGTAACTGATTTTCTAGAGGCAAAATCAGCTACAACTTTTTATCAAAGAGGAATTCAAAAGCTGGCCAGAAAATGGCAAGAAGTAATAGATAATAATGGGCAATACATCGTTTCTCTCATTCTTTTTGGGTCAACCAGGGTGCCGATTTTACTCTATTTATAGGGCATTTGCCCTGTTTTTGAACTTTTCGCCCTATTTTTTTCCTATTTTTTCATTTGCATATTTTTGCCCTATTTTTACCATTTTGTAATATTTTTAGTTTTTTTGGGATTTTGTAAATAAAACGTGAAAAAATGAAGAAATATGACACTTGGACGTCAAAAATTCTTAAAATTTTCGCCTGCGGCGCTGAAAGTATCGCCTGATTTTGAGAGGCCGCAAGAAAGGATTAGGTACGGGATTTTACGAGATTGTCAGTTCCAAATTCGGATATCCTAAATTCGGCTCGACTCCAGGTTCCGATTTTCGAGATCATTTTTTGGAATTTCGATTTAAAAGATTTTTAAAATTATTTTCACCGATATTTTCGAAATGTTTTTGATTTACAATCTTCAAAAAATATTTTTATTTAGAAACAACTCGATCCCTGTGCTAATTTAGTTAAAACTAGTGAAAATATGCAGATAAGGCGATAAGGCTTTTTATTTGTGATTTTAATTAATTTTTAAAATCATGCCCCATTTTTTGCCCTATTTTTGACCAATTTCGCCCTATTTTTGCCATATTTCTGAGTGGCGGCGCCCTATTTTAGTGGTTTGGAATCGGTCACCCTGGGGTCAACCCATTATTTCCTTTTATCTTACAATAAAATTTAATATTTTTAATATAATAATAAACTTTTTGTTATGTCAAGACACAATTTTTTAAATTAAAATTTTGATTTGATTTATTTATGATTTGATTTATCATTCTCATTATCACTCGCTTTTTTGCGCCGCAGGCGCAAAATTTTGAGAAGTTTGACTCACAGGAGACTAAAATTAATCAATTTAAAAAATTATCCAGCTTTATTTATTTAAAAAATGCCTATTATAATTTATTTTCCAAAGAAAAACAATTATATAATCATTTTTTGTAATATTTTTCGAACCTATAACTGGATAAAACTAGGAACCTAACCCACTACCATTCAACCACAACTACATTACAAAGGAAAAGAAAGAAAATCTTTTTTACCCGTCTCAATTTTCTCTTCCTTTTCTTTTCTCGCCTACCATCTTTGCTTATTTCTTTTTCTCTAACCCATCTTTAGGGGTGTATAGCCGGAGCCGTGGGGAATTGGAAAACCTTGGCTCCGGCTCCGGGGTTTGAAATTCTTGGCTCCGCCTCCAGCTCCGGCTCCGGGGTTTTCAAAATCTTAGCTCCGGCTCCGGAGCTAGCTCCCGGAGCCATACCCAGCACTGATTACCGTATTATCTCTATTAGAATGCCCCCTTCCATTTGAATGCCCCCCTCTAATAGAATGCCCCTCTAGCGGAAGATCGAAAAATACAATGCCCCCCTCCATTTGAATGCCCCCCTCTAATAGAATGCCCCTCTAGCGGAAGATCGAAAAATACAATGCCCCCCTCCATTTGAATGCCCCCCTCTAATAGAATGCCCCCTTTTTTTTACTGAAATTTTTCTAAATAAAAAAGATATTACTATTTATATTTAAAACGTTTACTACATATTCACTTTTAATTATTTTTGCCATTTTTTGAACTATTATTTAAACTAGTGTGTGTTAGGCAAATGGATTTTTCCGGTACCGGTACCGGACGAGTACCGAAAATTCCAAAATCTGACCGGTACGGTTCCGGTACTGGTAGTAACGAAAAGTACCGGTACCGGTCAGTACCGGTGAAAAATTTCCGGAACTACCGCGGTACTCCGGTACTAACGAAAAATGTTATAATATCCAAAAATATCTATGTTTAAGCATTGGTTTCACTGAAGTTAATCAATAAAAATCTTAGAATTAAATTTTTAAAGATGAGTATGCTCTTAAACATGAATATAGCAGGGGATTTGATTAATATCGTTGGATTAACGGATATAATTGTATTTTAAGGATATAGGGGATATCAGTAGAATCGAAGGGATATCGGGTGAGTTGTATGATATAGAGGATATCGAGTGTTCATGAAGGGTTATGGGGCAGGGGAGTGCCGAAACGGATTTTAAAAAGCGACACGCGAAATGCGAAAAGCGAAAGTCCAGCTTAATAAAAATTTTTTAGAATGTTCTAAAAATAAATCGGTTTGGTCTATTTTCGTTAATTTATTCAAAAATTAAGGAGGATTCGGAAAAACTAAAAGGATATAAGAGAATTTGGATGGATTATGTGGGATCTGATGGGATTAAATAGTATATCGGGGACATAAAGTGAAAACTATTTAGTATTATTTCATCTTTTTTCAGCGCCGCAGGCGAAAATTTATAAAATTTTAGAATTTTGTGATAAAAATTTTTTCAAACTTTAAAAAATTTACTCATCGAAAAATACAATGCCCCCCTCCATTTGAATGCCCCCCTCTAATAGAATGCCCTTTTGGAAGGTGATTGAAAAATAGAATGCCCGGGCATTCTATTAGAGATAATACGGTATATCCACAAAATCTTAAAATAATATAATATTGAAATCTTAAAAAAGTTTTTATCGTGTTTTTTCTCAAATAATGATGTTAAGAAATTATAACTCCTCTTGAAAGAAATTATAACTTAAATTTTTAATAAAAAATATTTTTATCCCTCCTATGTCTTTTTAATAGGAATTTAACTCAAAGTCCTCAAAATATTTATTTTTTATAAAAAATTTATTCAACGGAAATTTATAGAAAAATAATTATTTAGTTTAACATTAATTTATAGCTGAAATATTTTCAAATTATATATATATACCGTATTTATTCTAATAGAATGGCCCCTCCAATAGAATGGCCCCTTTTTGGGGGTAATGAAAAATAGAATGGCCACCTCTATTTGAATGGCCCCTCCAATAGAATGGCCCTTTTAACTACAAAGTTATACCTAAATAATTTCTTTATTTTCTTATTGCCTATTAAATATTACTCATTAGTTAGGATAATCATAATATTTTTGAGCAAATCTGGAGTCATAAAAGGGAGATTAAGAGGGATATCAGGGGATTTGAGAGGATTAGAAGTAATATTACGAAATTACAACGATTTACTGAAGAAAATATTCAAGGATTGGATAAATTAGATTTATCAGGGAACTTGCTGGGATACATAGGATTTACAGGAATAATGATGGATTTGGTGAGATTTGGTATAGTAATGTTAATTGATATAACTCTCTATTGATATAACTTGAAATTAATCTTGTTCCATGGGAATTGATAATCTAATTTCATGCAAAATTCTGGAAATTTCTGGACCCCTTGACTCTTTTGAATTTACACACTTTAGAATTTTCAGTACTCATTAATCCTTCGATAACAATCAAATTCATCAATATCCCTCCGAATCTCTTCCGATTCCAATATATTACGTCCAAATTCCAAGATCCCACGACCTTTTAGGAGCCAACTGTACCGGAAATTTTGATTGTCTGGCACCGAAGTAAATAAAAGTTGCATTTTTGCCCAGCAGGCAAAAGACTTTTATGTTTTATAGTGTTACGAAAAGAAAGATTCACTAACCAAAGTCGAAAATATAGAATTTTACAAGAAAAATCGATTAAATTTCGAAGTCGAAAGATATTCGATTGGACAATAGATGGCTGTACTTTAGTATATGGGTGCCGAGCTTGAAATACAAATGTTATACCATTTGAAAGAGCTCGCCGAGCTGAGTCGAATGCCACCAGTTTTAGCCCGAGGAAAAATTTTTGGACCGAGATATAGGTCCGCGAAAATCGAAAAACCATAGGGGGGACCAAGCACTTTTTTGGGGTAAAAAATTCGAAAATGCAAATTATACCTCGTTCGAAAGAGCTCTTCGAGCTGAGTCGAATGACACCAAAATCAACGAAATCCGACTTGATTGGAGAAAGTTATGATCTTTTATTTTAGCTCCTTACCTATGACATCTGAGGAGATTTTTGCTGCTACGGAGGCCCCAAATACGTCCAGAGCAAGTGAGATAGGAATAGGTTTATGTTACGAGCCCAGACCCATCGCCCGTAGACTCCCCGCGAGGCGCGTGCCGCAAAACCCCGCGCGAAGCGCGGGGTTTTGCACAAGCGCCTCGCCGACGCTCCATAGGTTTAGGTTTTTTGTGTTATAACTTTGTCTAATCTTGTTCAATCACGGTGATTTTGGTGTCATTCGACTCAGCTCGTCGAGCTCTTTCGAATGAGATATTATTTGTATAAAAAATTTTTTATTCCAAAAATCGCCCCCCAAAAATTTTCAAATTTCGGGTGTCTGTAACTCGGCCATATGAAGTCGGATTTCGTTGATTTTGGTGTCATTCGACTCAGCTCGAAGAGTTCTTTCGAATGAGGTATAATATGCATATTCGAATTTTTTACCCCAAAAATCAGCTTGGTCCCCCCTATGGTTTTTCGATTTTCGCGGACCTATATCTCGGTCCAAAAATTTTTCCTCGGGCTAAAACTGGTGGCATTCGACTCAGCTCGGCGAGCTCTTTCAAATGGTATAACATTTGTATTTCAAGCTCGGCACCCATATACTAAAGTGACCCCCAATAGATTCATCCAATCTTAGATTCTAAGCTATGAAAAATAGAGTGGCCACCTCCATTAGAATGGCCCCTCCAATAGAATGGCCCCTATTTGGGGGTATCGAAAAATAGAGTGGCGGCCATTCTATTAGAATAAATACGGTATAATAGTTTCGAGTTTCGTTAAAAAAACTCAGAACTCAAGAACGGGTACCGGGACCTTCCTGAAACTTGCACAATGTTCACGGTTGTTGACCTGGGGCATCTAGGAAAATTATAGCCAAGACTCTGCGCCGCGCCTTTGCGCCGAAACGACCCCTGGGACTTGGCTATCTCGTGAACCGGAAGAGATAGCGGAAAACTTCCGCTTAGAGGCGGATGCCCCGCATTTAGTAGATGTTAAATAAAAAAAATTTTCGAAAAAATTCGAACTCTAAGATACGATATGCCGTTGTAACCCTTTTTAAATGGTGGGGAAGGAGTTCCCCACCCAACGGTGGGGAAGGAGGGGGACGAGGGCCGAAGGCCCGAAGTGCGCCAAGTTGTAAAAATGGGTCCCAACGGTGGGGAAGAAGGGGGGACGAGGGCCGAAGGCCCGAAGTGCGCAAGTTGTAAAAATGGGTCCCAACGGTGGGGAAGGAGGGGGGACGAGGGCCGAAGGCCCGAAGTGCGCCAAGTTGTAAAAATGGGTCCCAACGGTGGGGAGGAGGGTGGGACGAGGGCCGAAGGCCCGAAGTGCGCCAAAATGTAAAAATGGGTCCCGACGTTGGGGGGGGGGGGGGGGTGGAGACGAGGGCCAAAGGCCCGAAGTGACCAAAGTGAAAGACCATTTAACGTAAATCTCCAAGCAAAAAATAAACCTAGCACAGCTTTAAAGCCGCAGGCTTTTACCGCGCGTCCCTGGACGCGCCTTCATATAAAACAAACGCCCCTGACGTAACTAAATTTTAAAGCTATAAAACCCATTCAGCTATTATCCTTAAGCTGGTTAAATATATAAAAAATATTATATAAATTTCAACAATAAACAGCAAAAATTTTTTTATTTTTAACAATTTTTATTTAGCTTCTATAAATAAAAAATAAAATCCAAAATAATAAAACAAATATAGTTTAATATTAAAGTATTTCCGGTTTATTTGTATATTATAAATTTTTATATAAAAATTTTTGTTTAATTTTTAAATAAAAATTTGTTTTTAAATAATTTAATATTAAATTAAATATACAGCAGGGGATGAGCCGTCCCTATTCCCAGTTGACGAAAATCGGAAAATCCCAATATGTCGGAATCTCGATATCGCGAGATTGTTAATTTATTTTTTATGTCTTTCATGGTTACAGTCATAGCTTTTTCTATATTCAACACATTCGAATAATTTTTATATATATCACATACTTGAAAGTCTTGTCGTGAAAACGAGGGAAAATATATAAATAAAATTTATTTATTTTATTAATTTTATTTATTTATATTTTTATTAATTTTTAATATAATTTTTTCCCAAACATTACACAATTAGTCACTTTGCTCTTTCCCGAGCATTTCCGTTCTCTTCTCTCTTTTAAAATACACACCTTTTCTGTTTGTATAAAATCCCCTATCTTATAACAATATCAGTTCTTCTTAGTTCTTTTTAGTTCTTCTAAATTCTTTAAGCTTTATTAAGCTTCTTCTTTGTAAAATTAATATATTTTATAAATAAATCTTTGGAAATTGTTTTCAATTTGTATTAAAATTGGGAATTAATTAGAAGGTTACTTGGTTTCGCCAACAAATACTTATCTTCTGGTATTTGTTGTAGCTTAGAAAGACTATTTCTTTCAGTGGGGGCTCAGCACCTTTTAAAGAAAAAAGGCAAGTTTAAATTTTTGTGAAAAAAAATTTTATTTTGGGGAAATCCTATTGATTAGCCCGAAATTACTTAGAAATAAAGACTTTGTCATTTTCTAAGTAGACTGTTAATAATTATTGTTAACAGCCAGTAACTTGTTTTCTGGGAAGTGGGAAAATTTTTAAAGGTAAAAATACATCCAGCAGCTCAACAGAAGACAAGTTAAAGATGAGTAGCCCTTTGGAACAGCGGCTGCAAATTACAATCAAAAAGATTGTCGAATTATTGAAGGCAGACCTAACTGAATTTGATTCAGATCAGGTCTTGGAAATGCCTTTAGAAGAAGAAATAATTGATTTAGAGAGTTCAATAGAAGATTTGGACAATCTAATAAGAGGCCTCTGTGCGGCAAAAGATGAAATAAATTCGGTCTTTGAAGATTGGACTGAATTAAATAAAAAGGCATCAGCAGCAGAAAGGCCAGGATTCGACGCTTCTTTTAAAGCGTTCGAATTAAAGCATAAGCCAAGTCAATACGCGGCCGAAGCAGAAAAGAAATTGACATCCCTGAGAATGTCAAAATCAAAATTAAGTCGCAAATTGCGACTAAAGAAGCTTAATTTAAGAAGAGAAAATGCTCAAATTGAGCAAGCGCCACAAGTAGCTCCAGCCACGCCAGTTCATTTTGAAGTAAGGCACGAGGCGTTAAGTATAGGAAAATTCCACGGCACCGATCCAGACCTTTGGCCTGATTGGTGGGAGCTCTTCATGTCAATACATGAAGATAGTGGTCTATCGACCGAACGAAAATTTCTTTATCTTCGGTCGTTCATTCCACAGGAGAGTCCTGCCGGTCTTTTGATCGACGGGTTCCAACCTAGTGAATATGGGCAAGCAATCGACTTGCTTAAGCAAAATTATGAAAATAAAGATAGAAGAATTAGAAACTTGCAGCAGCAACTTCTAACACTTCCACATTGTAACACTCTGGAAGATGTCAGAAAATTCTATCTGAATTTGGAACGAATCTGTCGCCAATTGGCTGGTCTGGGAAATGATACAGATTCGGATTTTTATTACAACCTGCTGGAAACCAAATTGACGCGACCAATGTTAAGAGAAATTTTGGCCGTCAAAAAGGAAGCGGGAGATAATTGGACAACCAGCAAATTCAGACTCGAGCTAAAGAGGCTATTAGAGTCTGAAATGGAAATCTCGTCGATCTTAAAAAAGATGGGCGATGAAAAGAAAGGCGAGGAGAAAAAACAAATTTCCAAGCCAAAGGACGAACCTCATACGCCGAAAAGGACAGGCAATGAAAAAAGGATGAGTCCAAGGAATGAGGATGATTCACCTCCTCCGACAGTCGCTTGTCCGACTGTTGGAAAAACAAATCGAAAGGAAACGGTAAGAGAGAAAAAAGGAAAAATATCTCTCTACTGTTACTTCTGCCAGAAAAACCACTGGTCTAATGAGTGCAGAAAATACTCAACACTTCAGGCGCGAAAAGAGCGTATTAAAGAAGAAAAGCGCTGTATTCGTTGCTGCAGACTCGGACACGAGGCAGCAGACTGTCAGCACCCATCGAAATGTTTGGGATGCTCAGGGGCACATCCGTTAGCGTTGTGTCCGAACCTGAAAATTCCACAACAGCCGAAGTTTAAACAATCGGCTGGCGTCGGAAAACAAAACGGGTTTAAGAAAAAATGGACCCAGGAAAAAATCAAACAGTCGGATGGTGATGGGAAATTAAGCCATTATCACAAAAAATGGACTCCGAACAAATGGATTCCGAAAAAATGGAAAAGAGAATCCACAAAAGCAACAGCACCGGAAACCCAAGCAATAGGTTTCAAATACTGCTTGTTGAAATGCGTACAAGCAAAGATGTTCAACCCAAAATTGGGGAGGAATAAAAAAGTATCCGGAACAATTTTTATTGATTCTGGAAGCCAAAGTAGCATGATCTCTGAGAGACTTGCAAAAGAATTAATGCTAAAGCCTCACTCATTCGAAAAATTAGAATTGAGAGGTGTAGGCCCACGAGATCTTACCACTCAGTCTTATTCGGAGATGGTAAAAGTTGGACTTGAAACTAGTGAAGGACCAATGCAATTGGAACTTCTTGTCGTTCCTAGTGAACACCTCCCTCCAATGATAACAATTCAAATCGACGACCAAGATGAATCAACCTTGGAAACAAAACCATTGGAGGTGAAGCACAGAATAGAAAACCCCGATGTACTAATTGGGGCAAAATATTTAAATGAATTGGAAATAGCAAAGATCCGACAACTTCCCAGCGGATTCTGGCTTTCCAAATCAAATTTAGGTCCACTGCTGGATAGCGAAGGAGAACTAATTGCTTCGGCAATTGTTTCACAATTGCCGGAACTAAATTGTGTTTGTCCTCAAATCGAGGCAAGAAACAAATGCCTTCCAAAAAGAAAGGTAGAAGTAGTGACAATACAGGAAAGAGCAATCCAAAAATTAAACAAAAAATGGATTGCAGCCCAAAAACTAAGGGCGACCAAAAATAATTGGTCAAATATCCAGCCCGGTGGAGGGAGGGTCGTCCCTATCGAGGACGAATATGCGCCCCTGAGCTTTTGGCGAAAGGGGTGGAACAAAAAATTCAGGGAAGGAGAGCTCCGTACCGTCAGACAAAAAATTGCGGAATCGGATAGAATGGGGAAACTACCCCATAAACAGCTCTACCCAACCGAAATCAAAACAGAAGGGTTGACAAAGAGAAATTTTATCGGATCAATAAAAAAGAATTGGGCCGAAAAATTTGCCACGAGACAACCGAACTGGTCCACCCCCACTCGGGGCTTTGCACTGAGTGGGGAACAGTCAGACCAGCTTGTCGACTGGAGGATAATAGCACCGGTCGTTTCAGACCAAGGGCTAGCTGTCAAAGAAGCACAGCACAATCGATTATTGGGTCGTGGCAGTCGAAGCCTGAATGACCCAGCAGCAGACACGGTCGGTTCCTTCGGAGCCCGTCGTGAGTATGACCACACATTAGCCTCAACATTCCGAGGCAAGAGTGAATTAAGCTTTAGGGGGATGAAGCGGCACTCCAAACTTTCATCAGCGCTGGTGGCTTGGAAGCTTGGATCTGCTGGAGGAAGAGGACAAGGCATAGGGCCGAGCACTTCACACATCAACCCCGGTGTTGGGAGTGTCGTGAAAACGAGGGAAAATATATAAATAAAATTTATTTATTTTATTAATTTTATTTATTTATATTTTTATTAATTTTTAATATAATTTTTTCCCAAACATTACACAATTAGTCACTTTGCTCTTTCCCGAGCATTTCCGTTCTCTTCTCTCTTTTAAAATACACACCTTTTCTGTTTGTATAAAATCCCCTATCTTATAACAATATCAGTTCTTCTTAGTTCTTTTTAGTTCTTCTAAATTCTTTAAGCTTTATTAAGCTTCTTCTTTGTAAAATTAATATATTTTATAAATAAATCTTTGGAAATTGTTTTCAATTTGTATTAAAATTGGGAATTAATTAGAAGGTTACTTGGTTTCGCCAACAAATACTTATCTTCTGGTATTTGTTGTAGCTTAGAAAGACTTATTTCTTTCAGTCTCATCATTTGGAGACAATCTGATTCAAACATTTTACTAGACCAATATCTGATTTTCTGAAGTTTATATTTCTAAAAATAGTCAAGAAAAGACTTTTTTTTATTTTTAGAAAAAGTAAAAATCAAATTTTCACATAACCATCAACCATTTAATATTTATACCTAAATTATGCTTGGTTATTTAATTTTTATAAATTTTAGAAAGACATATAATTAGAATTTCAATTTTTAGAGAAAGTGAAGAACAATTTTATTAAAAATATTCCTGACCAGAATTAAACCATTCAATGACAAAAGGCGAATCTCCGGGTTATCATTTGAACTCAAATTTCTAAATAAAAAATTATTTCTTTAAATATTTTTAAGCTGTTTTTTTTCTTGAAAAACAGCTTCAATCCTCATTATTAACACTTTTTATTCTCCGTTTCCTTTTTATAAATCTTTAACACTAATTTATAAAATTTCACATATACATATTTCTAAACAAAAACGTTCTCTTTTTTACATTTCCTTTTAAAATAACATTTTATGGCATTTTATTTAGCCACGCCTTTTTAAATAATTTAATATAAAATAAATAATAAAAAGCCTTTAATTTCCATTCCTTACCCTAAAAATAAATTTCTAAAAATTTTTAGCTTCTCAAAAAAATCTTAAAATGAATAATTTTAATTTACCCTTGAATTTTTTAATTTTAATTTCCTTATGGCTTATTGGCCATTCTCTAGCTCAGATTGACCCTTCAATACTAAAGACTGCTAAAGCAAGAGGTCCCTTCACCTGGCACTTTAATGAATGGTTGAAATCGTAAGTTGATTAATTTACTAAATTTTTTATAAAATTTGGGAATATTTAGATAGTGGTGTAGGGATCGGTTTGGTATAAGATTGGCGGTTCTGTTTATTAAAAGATATCTCAGGAACCTCCAACTCTCCTAGTTGGGTACAACTTATTCCTTTTGAGTAAATTTTATTCAAACATAGTTTAATACTCAATTATTTTCTAAAAATTATATAGCAACAATTACGGCATCTACAAATTTGATTCACCCGATTTTGGTCACCAGGCGAGCTTTGGAGGGAAAAAATTTCATGGAGAAGAAGTGAGTATATCTTAACAACTTTGTTAGTCGTTAAATATTTTTTAAAGATTCGAAAGCGTCCAGTAATTTTCATTCACGGCAATTCTGACGGAGCTTTATCTGCGGGGGAAGAGGAATGGGCACAAGGGTGGAGTGCTACTATCTCTCATTTGTTAGCCAATGGATATTCAACATCAGAACTTTATGCTGTCACATATGGAGACAGAAACTTTACTAACATATTAAAAAGGCGTGAAATATTTTCTAGAAAAAATAAAATTGAAATTAATTTTTTTTTTATTTTTAGAACTGTTGACTGTGAAACTCTTATACGCCTACGACTCTTCTTAGAGTCAGTTCTTCAATATACGGGTGCCCAAAAAGTGGACATTGTCTCCCACTCTATGGGTGTCACTCTAGCTAGACAAATCATCCAAGGTCGCGGAATTGAAGATTTAAGTGCTGATGAAGATTTAGAACAATGCTATTTGGGTCCTTCACTTCGTCAAAAAGTCCATACATTCATTGGTATTTCTGGTGCCAATTATGGAATTTGTATTTGCTCTGATGAAAAGTTGGCAGAAACAGCGCCAGCTTGTAGTAAAAAAACTGGATTTTGGGCTGGTTCGGGCTGTCCAAATACTCCGATTGACGAATGCCATTTAACAAGTCCAACATCAAGTAGATCACATTGTCACAGTAATGGACGTTATTCGGCAACATTGAAACGTTTGAATATGCCTACCAGACCTAAAGATGCCCATTATGTGGTAGGTTGAAATAAATTTTTATATTAAAATTTATTCTCTCATTTACAATGTTTAACCCTTCGCAGTAAAGCATAATTTTTAGTCGAGAGGGCAGGATTTGTTATTAGAATTCCATAAATATATTATTTTATTATCAAGTTTTTTAAGTTTTGGAATCAAGTTTTATTATTTTCCAAAAATTCAGGTCAGTATTTGGTCTGACGGTGATGCTGTTCTCGGCAAAACAAACTTTGCTTGGGGCCGACAAACTTCCTTAATTCCGAACAGCGACCATTCAGCTATTTATTCCAATTTAAGTCATTACTCAATTAAATGGAAAACAGTTGAAGATCAATTAAAATTTCTTTCAAATGGACAGAAAAGTGAAGAAAATAATAAAGAGAAATAAAAAATGTACATAAATATATGAAGATTTTTGTCTAGCCAATAAATATTTATATACATATGTATTACCAGAGAGAGTTTTTTTAGGTATTTACCTATTTTTTGCGAACTAGTTATGATGAGATAAACACAAAAAACACTGTTTTGGGTCGAAATAATGAGTCTACATTGGACCTATTCGAACCTAAAAAACCTATTTCGGCCTTTTTGAACCTAAAACCTATTTGCGACCTATTTTGGACTTTTTTGAACCTATTCTAGGTTTTTTGAAGAAAATAATAAAAATCGCCCTTATTTTTGCAAAATTGGCATAAAATTTTTAAAAAATAGTGAATGTTAGTGTGTTAAAGTCATATTCACGCAAATTTCGTGCTCTTTTTCTTGTCAAAAGGAGCAAAAAAGCATATATTGAAAACCTTATCTTGCCAAAAGGCTATAAAATCATATCTTGCCAAAACTGGAAAACCCCATAAATTGTCAAAAAGAGTAAAATACTTAACGAAGCCAAAAACGTGCAAAATCCTTGACTTTTGAAAGGGAATATTAAAAGATTCTATTTTACTGAATGTCTCGTTCGAAAGAACTCGCCGAGTTGAGACAAATGACAATAAAATCAACGCGATTTGACTTCATAAGGCCGAGTTACAGGTCCCTGAAAATCGAAAAAACATAGGGGTGCATGCCTTCTTTGGGGCGAAAAATTCGATTTTCGAATGATAGCTCATTCGAAAGAGCTGCACGAGTAGAGTCGAATGACATCAAAATCAGCACATTATGACATGGCAGGCCCGAATTACAGGCTCGTAAATATTGAAAAATCATAAATTGAAAAACAAAATCGGAAAAAAATCTAAAAATTCGAACCTATTTGTTAAAAATTCGTACCTATTTTGCCACTTTTTGCATTTTTTCCAACCTAATTAAGCCTTTTTTCGAACCTTTTAGGTACCTATTATCAGGTTTTTTGAACCTAAAAAAACTCTCTCTGCATATTACCCAGATTATTTAAATTTAATCATTCATATTTTTTAATTTTCTCGTTTCTTTTTTTAAATTTTGCCGCTGCGTAGGAAGCCGGGCATGTCGAGCGAACGACCGCGAGCGAAGCGAGCACGACCGCTTCGAAGCAAGCGCACCCAAGTACTAAACAACTTTTGATACCATTTGACTCAGCTCGAATAACGTATCATATTATCCTAAATTTTGAATTTTTACACCGAATTCGACTAGGTCTAATTCGAGTCCGGGGTTAAAAATCAATAAATTCTAATTACTAACTCAAAATGTCGAACGAGCACTTTTTCCTCGTTTTTAGGGACCAATGAAGTAGAAGATACCAAAAATTTTTGCTTAAATTGTTTAATATTTTTCACTTTTAGCTTCAAGTGGGATCCACATTGCTTGCAGAAAAGAAACGACCTGGTACCTTTATGTTGGACATGGTCAGAGGATCGTCACAAATGTATTTTTCTTGATATTTTGTTTAAATTCAAAAAATTTTAGGTCTATTTCATATGGAAGTTTGTCTAATTCAGGACAATCAACGCGTTAAATCTTCACAACAGGATCCACAAATGATCAGAGTATGTATTTGCATATTTAATTGACATATATAATTATTAGGAGATTATTATTTGCTGAGCCGCAGATCTTTGTTTGCCAGACTATTGGAGCGGATTTTAAACTAATCATCCAGGGTTATTATGACCAAGGTTTTGAGTATATGTCAATTGTTCATCCAGATAACACAGATAAAACTCCGCTCTTCAAACCCTTTCGAATGAGCTATTATTTGCATATTCGAATTTTTTGACCCCAAAAACATCTTACTCCCCCCTATGGGTCCCGGATTTTCAGGAGTCTGAAAATCAGAGAAAAACTCAATAAAGGACCATTTTGAGTACTTTTATACTGATATTTTATTTTCTCAATTCTTTTCAGACAACAAAAACATAAGTTCTTTAGTGTTCATGAGCCGAAGTCTTACCAAATTCGAAAATCGAAAATCGGTAGAAAAAAACGTCGACCATAGGAAAATACCGAATTCCATCAGTATTTTGTAAAGTTTTGTATTTATTGACAATCAGGGGGAAATTAGGATATCCCCCCATGCTTGATCTTTAACTCTAGTATTCGTACTGTTGACTAGTAAGAGTCAGATGAGTCAAATTTAAAATTCTTCCGGTTCGTGATCTAAGAAATTGCTCAAACAGTCTGATTTTTCTTATCTCAACAACGATTCAGCGAACATTAATCGTACAACTCAGCAGTTTTTGGATATTGCAACATCTCAGACGTTTTTGTAATATATAAACTAAACTTTAAAAGCAAATCAACCTTTTCATAAAAATTTCGGAAAGTTGCTATTAGAGCTGCGTCGAAATTTCGATTTTCGACGTTTTTTTCTACCGATTTTCGATTTTCGAATTTGGTAAGACTTCGGCTCATGAACACTAAAGAACTTATGTTTTTGTTGTCTGAAAAGAATTGAGAAAATAAAATATCAGTATAAAAGTACTTAAAATGGTCCTTTATTGAGTTTTTCCCTGATTTTCAGACTCCTGAAAATCCGGGACCCATAGGGGGGAGTAATTACTTCTAGTGTCATAAACATAGGAGAAGAGAAAGATCCTAATTCTTCCTCAACTACTGCTCCGTTTGGCCAAAATTTCAATGTCCAAGACAAAAAATGCTAATACCGTTTGGGTACAGCAAGCTGGCCTCAACAAATCTGCCTCAAACATCCCTAAGCACCAATCAAGTAAATGCACCACAAAAAATTATACTGCTTCCCTCTTCCCAATCTGGAGCTCAGAGATCACAACATCTATAACTTCTTTTGCTTCTAATCCAATCCAAATATCATTAGATAGCTGTTACGACCCCGCTTACGTAGAGAAGCTAACAGAAACGTTTATCGCACACGAAAATACAAAGCAGATGAAGGTTGTGGTAGAAGAACTAAAACTGAGACCGAGAACTAACTATTGGCTGGGCTTTTATACTAATCACTTTAAGGGCTGACGCCCATACACAACAATAGCCCCTGATAAGCCAAATCTTTTTCCAACTATACATATCAAGTCGGATCTTTCTTTAAAAAGTTTCATTTGAGAAATCATTTGTGTTTTTCAAATTTATTGGCTTGTAACTTTCTAATGAATGATTAGACTTGCTCTGTTAATTAGAAAAAAAGATTCAGCTTATCAAGGGCTTTCGAATAATTTAAGATCTATTCTGATTGGATAAAGGATAAAAAAGAGTAGATCAAAGAAAAGATATGTACATATTTTCGTCATATTCTCTCTAATAGGAAAATAATTGCGGTAATTGTTCGATTCGTACCCCCCACTCTTTTTTCCTTCCTAAAAGTATTAAAAAATGGTCAGTAAGTTTTAGTTTATAGAACTCATCGAGCTGTGTTTTTCATTCCCCTACTTCTATTAAAGAGAATATGGCAAATTGGAAGATTAAAAACTGAAAATTTTTTAAAAATTTTCCAAAAGAATTTCCAATTTTTATATTTTTCTCCTAATCTATTTATATCTTCAAAAAAAGAATTTCTTTCTTTTTTCTTTTCTTCTAAATTTGTTCCATTTCCCCAACATCTCCTCCAACAGTCATTTGAACATGTTTAAATCCATTTTTGTTGAACTTGGCCATAAAACGTTTAATTAAACAAATATTCCCAAAAACAAGCAAAACCAAAATAATTAACAAAAGAAGACTAAGAACCATTAAAAACTTCAAAAAAATATATTTTTAATTGTTCAAAATATTTACTTGTTTTCCTTGGAGTAATTCTTTACCTAAACATTCAATTTTTGTTTGGAGTTTTGTGCGGATTGATTTAAATTGTTCTGTTTGTTGTTTTAATTCTGTTTGGGCCTTAAAAAGTAATTTTAAATTAAATATATTTTTATTTTCCCTACCTTCTTCAAATTAGAGAAAAATCCTTCACTAAATCCTTCAAGTAATATTTGTAAATCTTTTGGTTGATAAGTCTGAAAATAAATTTTATTAAATACATAGAAAAACTTCATTGTAAGAGATACACCCTTGAAGTCGAAATTGTGTACTACTTTAAGGGTGGAGGGAGGAGGGGTTATTTTATATTAAGTTTTATTTTTACTTTTTTGTTAATCATTCCATTAACTACCATAATATCCATTAATTCCTTATAATTATTTCCATTCCTTTCAAGTTTCATTACTTTTCTAGCAACTTTTTGTGTTGTTGGGGATATTGTTGTTGCTGATATTGCTGTTTTTTGTTTAAATATTTCTTCCTCAGCATTAATATATTTTGTTAATAAAATTTGGAGGAAAATTCCAAAAATTAAAACTTTGAAGGAAGAAGTTAACATTTTTTGTTAAAAATAAATTCTAAAAAATATTTACAATAAATTAATATCTTTTTGAAGTAAAAAGTATATTAAAAATTTTATTTTTTTAAAGATTTTTTTAATTTTTTATTTTAGAAAATATTATTACAGGAAAGTGAATAATTGGCTGTACTTTAGCCGGTGGCTCACTCAGAAACGGGTCAAATTATATACCATTCGATTCGTTTCGGCGAGCTGAGTCGATGGTACCACTCTTTTTTTGCGGAAATCCCTACGAGCCGAGATATAGGTCCTTGAAAACCGAAAAACCATAGGGGGGACCAAGCACTTTTTTGGGGTGAAAATTTCGAATATGCAAATAATATCTCATTCCAACGTGATATCCGACATGACACTCATTAACTAATACTATTTTTATTTATAAAATTTAAAAACAAAATGATTGAATAACAAAATAAAATTATTATTTTAACACAATTTAAATTTAAAAAATTATTTTATACTATTTATCCACTTTTTTATATTTTAGATTAATTTTTTCTTGGAAGACGAAATGGCTTAAAAATAAAAAGAAATATTTGGTAAAAAATGTTTTAGATGAAAATAAAAAAACAATTTTTGTATCATTTCCTTCAGAAAAGACTTAAAAATATTTATTCTATTTTTATTAATTGAATTTAGGAAAGTATGGACACATTTTTGGAATTTTGTATATAATAAAAATAAAATTTTATCTAGGGTAAAAAAATAATGTTTTATCTCTCTCCGTCCGCCGCACCCATCCACCGAAACTCCGACCCCCGACGAATTTTTAGGCAAAAACCCCGACCCGAACCCCGAAGGCTCTACCCCGGCAAACCTTGAACCACAACATTCCCGCCCCCGAAGTCTCGGGGTGCTACACTAGTTTTATCTAGTAACTTTTCAAATCTGTAATGTTGGAAATTTATATTAAAATACCTTTTTGCTTTATCTCCAAATTAAATTAAGAATTTAAACAAAAAATATTTAGGGGAAGAGGACATATTTAAATTATTTTTTAAATAAAAATTAAATTTTAAGGTCAATCTCAAAGTGCGTAAATACTTATAGCATGGAAGCATATAAAAATATAAATAAGAATCCTTGCGGGAAAAGATTAATCTTATAAAAAGATTATCACACGTATGTATGTTGCATTTTTCTTTTTAATTTTAAAAATTTATAAAACTTTTAAAAGTCTTGTTTAAAGCTTAACTAACTAAAAAATATAATCAAGATGGGTAATTTCTATTGTGTGGATGACCTGCTTAAGCGATTTTGCTTGTTTAAGATAACCTTACTAAATGACACAAAATTCTTTTAGTCATCTATCTTAATTATTTAAAAAATAAGTTTAATTTTAAATTTAAATAAATTAAAAATTAATTGTTTGGCTAAATATAAGAGAAAAAGTTTGGCTTTTTAAAGAGTCCGAAATAAAAATTATTAAACTCCGCCCATTTAAATAGTATTTAGAATTTTATTTTCCTTTCTTTAAAATATAAAATAATGAGAAAATTATTTTTAAGTGGTAGGTGGAGCAAATTAATTGTTTGGCTCGAAATTTAAAAGAATAATATGTACAATTTAATTTTTCTTTTTGTCATTAAATTTATCTGGGGAGGTTATTTTACTACAAATAACGGAGGTGTGACTTCCATTCGTTTGAAATCAGGTATGTCACACACACGCCTGTCAGATAGCTAACGATAACAAAACTTTAAATATTAACCCCAAAAATCTTTCAGATGTTTATACATAAATATCAGAAATAACCCCAAAAATTTATAAATAACCCCAAAAATTTATAAACACTTCCAATTAAAAAAATGGGCAAAAAGGGATTAAGTTGGAACCGGTAGATTTGGAGGGCAGTCAAGAAAAAGAAGCAAAATTGTAAAAAATATTATTTTAAATTTAAAAAAATATTTTCATTATTTTTTTAAATAAAAATTTTATCAAGGGTCGAAGGTTTATTTGAAAACAAAAAAAGCTATGGCAACCAAAACATAAATTGTTTGACTTGTTTACATTAAAAAGAAGAAGATGTATTTAAATTATTAACTTTTTTAAATTAAAAAAATTTTCAAATTTACGTAGTTCCTTGTCTAGAAAATTTTAAAGTAAACAAAAATAAAATAATATGTAATTACCCTTGACCCTAAAAAAGCAAAAAAAAAGTTGTACTACAATTAAATAAATATATGCACTTTATGTTTAATAAACGAAAGAAAAATAATTATTTACGTAAATTAAAGTCTTTTCTTTTATATTTTAAATATTTTAATGAATTCATTAAAGAGAAGTACTTTAAAAAATATTAAAACTATAAAGGTTAAATTATTTTAAAAAAATTAATTTTTAAATTAATTCTTAGAATTTTTAACGTAAAATTAATTTTAATTATTTTTTTGTCATAAAAAATATTTTTTTGATTATCCAAAATAAAATTACTTTTGATTATGGAAAAATTTAAATTTAAAATTATTTTTATTAAAATTTTCTATAAAAATTTATTTATTAAAACTAGTGATGGGTTTAACCTGGTGTGCCTATCACACTGCTGTATATTTAGTTTTATCGGGCGGGGGGGGGGGTAGCTTTTGGTTACCATACTTTTTCGTTTTGGAAAGCCTGACGGCTTTGGGGCGCTTAGCGCGCTTGGATTGAGGAGGATTTGATTTATCATTCTCATTATCACTCGCTTTTTTGCGCCGCAGGCGAAAATTTTAAAAAATTTGGAATATTCTTAAGCCAAAAATCATCCTTTTTTGCGGCACAGGCAAAAATTTTGAAAAATTTGACACACAGGAGACTAAAATTAATCAATTCAAAAAATTTATCCAGCTTTATTTAAGAAAACCCGTAACTATTTCTTACCCGTAACTATTGAGGATGATGTTCATTTAGCCAATTTTAGTATTGGAGGGTTTTATCAAATTGAAAGAACAATTTCTTTAAGTAATGGAAATTATTTAAGACTAACTGCATATTTTACTTTTAAAAGAAATTTGGGGTTTTATTTCATACAAATTTATTTTCCTTCATCTTTGTTAGTTATTTTTAATTAATTTTTGTTTATTTTCTTTTAAAGAATTGTTGTAATTTCTTTGGTTTCTTTTTTCTTAAATCGTGAATCTACACAAGCTCGTGTAACTATTGGAGTAACTACAGTTGTGACGCAAACAACATTAATGACATCGACTAATGCTTCCTTACCTAAAGTTTCTTATGTTAAGAGTTTGGATATATTTTTGGGGGTTGTTTTTTTATTCGTAAGGATATTTGATTTAAGCTTTATTACCTCGTTAGTCTACAGCTACAGTTTGCTTTTTGAATTGGAAGATGGAACCTTAAGAAAAATGGATCAAGTTATTATTCCTCCTTCACCCCCAACACAAATTCAAACAGATAATAAAAATATTAATGGACATTCTAAACGTTTTAGAAATTCTTGTAGAAAATATTCAACAGCTCCCGCTAATGTTTCGGCACTTTATTTACAATTAGTTTGAATAAAAAATATTTATTTTATTTTTTAAAGAATGGAAATTCTAATGATAATTATTGAACGAAAAGTTTGACAACATTTCCGTTTGAATCCAGCGCTTTATCTAAAATACTACTCCATTCCCAAAATGGAATGTTATTTTCTACGTGTGTTGGAAGAACTAGTTCCTTAATCTACTTATTTAAATGTTTTGGGTAAGTTTCTAATAAATAATTTAAAAGGGCTAACTTCCTTCCTTTTTTCCTTTAAAATTGGGAAATTAAAATATTTTTTATTCAAATGAATTAATTCTTTGAAAACTCGTCTAAATTTTATTATTATTTTGTAAAAATATTTTTGCTTTCTAAGCATTCGCTCCTCGTTTTCGTCATAGTGCACAAAGAGTTTGGAAAGTATTGCGTAATTCTAGTGTCGATCTAAATTGTGATGTAGAGGCTGCCCCAATAGCGGAAGTCCAATGGGTTGATGGTAAAATATAAATATATTACTTTAAATATTTTTTAACGGCAAATGATACAAATATTTTGCCTGACCCAGGAAAATTGGAGGTTAAAAATATATTTTTTTAAATATTTCTTTGTTTTAAAAGATATTTCCAAATTTTACACTTCGTTTGCATTCATTGAGTAGTTCAGATGATGGTTTTTATTATTGTAATGTTAGTAATAAATATGGGTTAAATAGAGCTTTGAATAGATTGGAAGTTTTTAGTAAGTTTTTGTTTTTAAATTTATTTATTGATAGTAATTACCTATTTTGATTTTAATTTATTTTTAATTTAATTTCCCCTTTAAATAATTTATTTATTAATTTTACTTAATTTTAGCACCAACATTTTTTTGCTGAAATACCCCAACCTTCAAGAATTACTTTAGATGCAAATTCCCCAAATTCTGATCATTTAGAATTACGTTGTAAAGCAATTGCTGATAATCGTTTAAGTATTGATTATATTTGGACGAAAAATGGAAGTCCAATCAAAAATGAAGAAAATAATAAAATAATTATAGAGTAATATTTTTGGAATTTTTAAAAATTATTCTAGAATTTTTTAGAGAAGATGGAACTTCAATTCTTCGTTTATTTCATTTAAGTGGCCACCATACTGGACATTTAGAGTGTTCAGCTGTTACAGAAGTTGATGTTAAATCTGCAGTGATAGATCTGTTTGTTAGAGGTATTATACATATATTGTAATATGTATTATTCTACATCAGATATTTTCTCTCAAAAAATAATTAAAATTTAGAATATAACAGACTTTCTAATAAAAAAATGATTCTATTACATTAAAAAGTTTTAATTATGGGAAGTTGAATGAAAAATAAAGTAAATAAAAATTAATTAAAAATTTTTTTAGAAGCTTAAAAATGTCAACAACATATTTTTAAATAATTAAATAAAGTCAAAGTTAAATGTTTTGGAGGGAGATCTGTAAGAAAAAATATTCATTGGCATGTGTTGCTTCAGTTTAACCCCTTTATCGTTAAATTTTATTTTGAGGCCCTGGACTCCGATTCGTCTCTATGTATCATTCGAAAGAGCTCGGCGAGCAGAGTCGAAAAACAAAATTTAACGTTAAGGAGTTCACTGCTCAACTGCATCTCAAAATTGAGATGTAATGTTTTCCCTTCATCTCTAATTAAAAATTTTAAGACGAAATTGAAATTGTGCATGCAAGCATTAAGCCTTTAGAATTTGATCCGAAGATGGTAAAAATTGAAAAGGAGGACTAGAAGAAGAATTCCTCGAACTTTTCAAATGAATGGGAAATAAATAATTTGATATATTAATAAAAATTTTCAAAATTTTGATATTTGCTAAATTAACATTACCTTGTTATTAATCAATTAATCGATAAAATTTAAAAGAAAAAAAATATTTTAATTTTTTAGTATGTAAATTAAAAATTGAAAACAAGCAATAAAAATTAAAAATTTTTCAAATAACGATTTTATGAAAAATTAAAATTTTAAACAAATCATTCATTATTGTCTTCCTGATTTTGATTACATGTAATTTCTTTACTTTGATTTTCATCTAATTTTTTATTTAATTTTAATATTTTTTGCTTTTTCTTTCGATTATTTTGTCGTTGTTTGCAAGATAATTCTAATAAATTTGTATTTAACTGACTTTGTGAGTTAAACAATGAAGGGTATTTTTTCATCAATTCGGGATGAGAGATGGAAAACTTTTCTAATATTTTTTTAACATGTATATTTTCTGTATGATGAATTAAATGTTTAATTGTATCAGTTACACCTTCAGTATAAGAATAATTGAAAAATTCTGAAGGACAATCAGCAATTACTTGGGGATCCTCCCAACTTGGGTCAAGGTTTGTCCATTGAACGAAAAGTTTGACAACATTTCCGTTTGAATCCAGCTCTTTATCTAAAATACTACTCCATTCCCAAAATGGAATGTTATTTTCTACGTGTGTTGGAAGAACTAGTTCCTTAATTGTGAAATTATAATTATTTAAATAAATCTTTATTTGATGTTGATAATGATGACGAAAATTAAAACAAATTATAAATTAAAATTTAGAAAGAAATATTTAAGACAAGGCGTCTTTCGACGCAGCAAGTCTCAAAGAAAAATAAAGAAAGTTAATATTTGAGACTGGGCGTCTTTCGACGCAGCAAGTCTCAAAGAAAAATAAATAAAGAAAATATTTGAGACGGGGCGTCTTTCGACGCAGCAAGTCTCAAAGAAAAATAAAGAACAAAATTTTGAGATTTGTTTTAATTTTCATCATCATTATCATCATCAAATAAAGATTTTTATTTGTATTATAAACATTAATGAATTTTAAAATTACATTGTTTTTATTAACAATCCCAAATTTTTTCCTTTTTTTTAAACATTCTTCAGATAAATGTTGATCCTGTGTTGATCCTTTACACTTGCAATATTTAATTCTTTTAATATCTAATAGTAAAAAATTTATCAAAAATAAAAAAAATTTTCAGAATTAAAATTTCAGAAAAAAATTTTTTCAGAAAAATTTCAAAAATTAAAAAATTTTTTGAAGAAATTTTCGAATAATTTTTTTTCCATAAAATTTAAAAAAAATTCTTTAATATCTAAATAAACCAACTTTGACTTTCAGAATTTTCCCCTCCGTTTGCTATAACATTTGATTGATTATTATTAGAATTAATTCCTCCTCTTCCTCCATTTAAATCGATGTGTAAACTTGAAGAAGAACAAGGTTGATTTTGTTGTAATTGAACTTAAAAATTAAATAAAAATAAATAATTTTAATCCCTATTTTAAAGAATTTTTTAAAATTTTTTGAAAAAAATCAAAAAAGTTTGTAAAATTTTTTTATTTTTTGAATAACCAGCCTTGATTACAAATATTTTCTCCTCCATTTGTTCTTCCAACATTTGATTGATTATTATTAGAACAAACTCCTCTATTATTTTCTCCATTTAAAACAATATGAGAAGATTCGGAAGAACAATATTGATTTTGTTGTAATTGAACTAAAGAATTAAACAAAAATTTGAAAGAAATTTTTTTTATTTTTAAAGAATTTTTTTTTAAATTTTTTGAGAAAAAATCAATAGTTTGTAAAAAATTTTTTTAATTTCTTGAATTTTTTGAAAAAAATTTAAAATTTTTTTAATTAAGGGCTAGACTTCGGCTCATAAACACAACAGAACTCATGTTTTTCTTTTCTAAAAAGTTGTGAAAGGTAAAATATCAGTATAAAAGTACTCAAAATGGTCCTCTTGTGCATTTTTCCCGGATTTTCAGACCCCTGAAAATCCGGGAACCATAGGGGTGACCAAGCTGATTTTTGGGGTCAAAAATTCGAATATGCAAATAATAGCTCATTCTAAAGAGCTCGTCGAGCTGAGTCGAATGACACCAAAATCAACGAAATCTGACTTGATTTGACAAGGTTATGATCGTTTGTTTTTAACCCTCCCATAAGGCAACCGCGGAAAAAAGTTTTTGCCGCTGCGGAGGAAGCCGGGCATGTCGAGCGGAACGATGGCCGCCGCTTCGCTACGGTCGCCGCGAGCGAAGCGAGCACGACCGCAGCGAAGCACGGCCATCGTGTAGCGAAGACCATGCCCGGCCTACCCTCCGTAGCAGCACAAAAACAGTTTTTCCAGCGAAGATTCTGTTGGTCATAACTTTGTTCATAATCATCTAATCGAGCTGATTTTGGCGACATTCAACTCAGCTCGTCGAGCCCTTTCGAATGAGCTATTATTTGTATATTCGAATTTTTGACCCCAAAAATCAGCTTGGTCCCCCCTATGGTTCCCGGATTTTCAGGGGTCTGAAAATCCGGGAAAAATGCAAAAGTGGACCATTTTGAGTACTTTTATATTGATATTTTACCTTTTCACAACTTTTTAGACAAGAAAAACTTGAGTTCTGTTGTGTTCATGAGACGAAGTCTTACATAATTAAGTTTTTAATTTGCAGAATAAACCAGCCTTGACTACAAGCATTTTCTCCTTCACTTGGGGAACCAGATTGATTTTGTTGTAATTGTTCCATTGCTAAAAATTAAAAAAAATAAACCAATTTTAAACCACATATTAAGAATTTTTTGAAAAAAAATAAAAAAATTCATAATAGTTTTTATGTTTAACAAAATTAACAAACATTCATCTTCCATATTTCTATCTCCACCTCCAACACCAATATATTCACAAGTTAAGAATATAACAGGAGTTCCTCCTCCATTACTTTCATCATTTAGAACTCCAGGATTTGAAGCAGAAGAACAAGACTGATTTTGTTGTAATTTATCTTAAAAATTAAACAAAAATAAACTAATTTTAAAGCCCTAAAAATTTTTTTAATTTTTTTTGAAAAAATTCGAAATTAAGTTTTATAATTTCCTAAATAAACCAATTTGACTTTCAGTATTTTCTCTTCCACTTCCTCCAACAACAGGTAAATTATTTTTATTAGAATGAATTCCTCCTCCATTATTTTCTTCATTTAAAACTCCAGTAGTTAAAGAACAAGATTGATTTTGCTCTACCTCAACACTATTAATATTTTTATTTAAACGTTCTTCAGAAAAGGAAGAGGAGGAGGATGTTCCAACACAACATTCAGTATTATAATTCATCTATAAGTAAAAAACACTTAAATTATATTTAAATTAATAAAATTTAAATATAATTTTATTGATGATTTTTATTGCTTTAAAATTTTTATTGGTTTTTTAAATTTTTATAATAATTTTAAAAATTTTTATTGATGACCTGTTTTTCAACTAAACTATAAAGTACCCATTTTCTATAGAATAACATATTTTTTTGAGAATATTGCCATTCAATATCATTCAAATCATTAATTGAATTTGAAACGAGATTCTAAGAATTATTTTTTTGATTATACAGCAAATGCATTTATAAGTTATATATAATTTTAATTAAAGATACCTCTAATGCTGCTAAAGACATAAGTCCGCAGTCAAATGTGTTTGACTGTAAAGGACATTTAATGAAAACGGCTTTAGAAATTTTAAAATTTTCCCATAAAATCATTTCTATTGGAACCACCGCTTCCTTCCAAATTGAAGAATTTTTAGCTCTAAATTGTTAATTATTTAACATAACGATTGTTAAAATTTACATTGGACCAGCCATAGATAAGCTATCAAAAACAGAAATGTTGACCGAGTATTTGACATTTGAAACTCGAATAAGAAAACTATGCTGACGACGACTAATACAGATAGCAAAAAATATAAAAGACTTTTTAACATCGATACCTAAAATGAGAAAATTAAGCGTCGAAAAAATGTAAAAAAATACAAATAATAATCTGAAACATGAAATATTTTCTATGTTAAAGTAAAATTTAAAAAAAACCAAAGTCTTTTTTTAGTTGATTAAGATTAATATTCAAAACATGTTCTTGTTTGTTTCGAATATATAATAATTGATCAGGTTTCAATATTTTAATATTATATTTTGTAGAAAGAATGTTGGAGTATTTATCTATAACAAAATCATCAAGTAATTTATTATCCTAAATTAAAAATGTATTTAAAGAGTGGAAAAAATTTACATTTAATGTAATCAAATCTTTAGGAATATTAGTAATCTCCTTAATTTCTTCGGGATTTTTAATAAAGCCTGGTGCAAACATTTTTAATAAATAGTTGAATTTTAATAATTCCCTACAACTATAAAATCCACAATTTTATTTGTTTTTAAAAAGGGGATTTTAAGGCAAAATTGTTGTTTGCCATATTTTTATTGAATTAATGAAAAAACATAAAATATTTATTTACTTTTAATTAGAAATATACAAATTAGAGTTGGCTCAAGATTAAAGTCTAGTGGGAAAACTGGGATCAAATTAAATTAATCTTCTTGTTTAAGCTTGGAAAAAATATATTCTGGATAATCCGTAGGGAAAAAATATGATCTTCTTGTTTAAGATCGGGCATAAATTATCTGTAAACTTTAAAAGGGAATTTTAGTCTTGTTGAGCTAAAAAAGGGGTGATCGGAATAAAAAGCACAAAAGCAGCTAAAAAGCTCAAGATAGAGTAAAAAGATGGGCTTTTATAGGCAGGTCATTGTAATTGGAATTTACATAGAAAAAGGTTGAAATAGCAGATGTTCGGTAAAAACTAGTAAGAGTTAGAAAATTATATTTTTAGATTAAATAGTTGAGAGAAATGACTAACGGGTTTACAATGAATAATGAAAGAGATTAAATTTGTGTTGGCTGTTACTAATTAAACTTATAAAAATTTAGAAAATATTCAAAATAATAACAGGTGTCAAAATTACAAAAATAGTTTCGCGTACAAAACGCGACACTGGGGCGACCAGGAAAACGATTCTTTCAATGCTCGGGATTTTTCATTTCTTTAATTCAAATTTTCTTTTCTTCACACAAAAATCAGTCTCATCATTTCTTTTGGTTTCATTCATGGGCATTTTCTGGGGCTGAAGGCACATCATCTTCTTAGGATTACCATTGTTGAGGAAAATGACAAGATTGTAAAATTTAGGGAATTCATTTTTATAACTATATATTAAATTTAATTTTACCCTTTTTGTTAATTGCGGGCTGATTCTGGTCGTGAAATTTCACTCCAGATATGGCATAATCGGAAAGTTTTCTGTCAATCATTGAGAGTATTTCTTTCCAATCTATCACGGCGTGGCGTATAGTTTGTAGTTCAAATATATTAATATTGGACAAAGTGGTAGATAATTTTTTAATAACAAAATTTCCATTCTCTTTTATTCTAGTTGCTTTCAATGGAAGCATTTGAAAGGAAGGATTTTCTTTAGTAGTTTGCTTCAAATAATTCAAAGGGGCATTATTATTGGGGATGTTGCAGTATTTAAGTTTATTCGGATGGACGACACTAATTCTTGTTGAGCGTATTTGTCGGGTGGTAATAGGGGATTGGGAAATATTTATCATTTTTGGCTCTCGGCCTAATTGTTTGGGCAATTTCATCTTTTGTTTTTTACGGAGTCTGGGAATGTCTTTTCTTAATTTTACATAAAAAGTTTCTTGGTAGTTAGGAGCGGTGGTAATTATTCTAGATTCTTTCATTAAATCTTCTGATTTAGGAGTGTAATTGGTTTCATATGGAATGGGAGTTTGTAAATTTGGAGGGGAATTATTAATCAGATTATTTGATGATTCTTCCAAACAAATGTGTTGTTCGTCTTCATATTCTTCATTTATAATTTCTGGTAATGGAATTTGTTCTTCCCAAATAGAATCTTCAAAATCATCAGAACTATTTTTGTCTGTAATAATATAAATCTCTTCAAGATTACGTTGTGATTCTTCGGAATTAATGTGTTGTTTGTTGCCACAATTCTCATTTATAAGCTCTGGTAATAGGATTAATTCTGGCTTATTGGTAATCTTCTCAAAAAAGTCAAAGCCGGGAGGTGGTCCAATGGAAATTTCATTATAAATATTGTTCGATTGGGAGCTCAAAATTTGGGAGCCGCAAAGATTATTAAATTCATTTCTTAAAACGTTGGAATATTGGGTGCAAGGAAGCCTTTTTTGGTTTAAATGATTGGGAGATAAATTATGAGTATGGTTTCGGTTTCGATAAAAATGGTCCTTTAGATTATACGGTGATTGTAAAAGGTTTTGAGGATTCTCTTTAAAAGGTTGGTTATGGGGAGATTTTAATTTTTTAAAACAATCGGGTGTTAAATTTAATTCGGGAAGGAGGTCAGAGTGGTCAAGTTGTAAGCAATTTTTAGGCAGTGAATTTTCTAAATCATTACGGTAACCACGTAGTTTACGGGAGTAGCGTTTAATTTCATTAATAATTTTTAAATATGGTGTTTTTTGTAGGAATTCATCGAATATTCGGCTGTCGTTTAGCCTTTCATTTTCAGTCATTGAAGTCCTCAGAGCCATCCATTGTGAGTGGGATAAGGATAAGTTGTCAAGAATAAATGTTGCCTTTTGTTTTTCGATATCAAGATCTTTAATGATAGATCTTATACAATCATGGAATTCGGTGGTAGTCTGAGTAAGGCATTTTATGGGAACGGGGAAGGTTTTCTGCGTGTCTACAATTTTGGTGGCGGGAATAAAAAGTTCGATAATCTGTTGTTGGTAGAGTGCTGACATTTTAAATAAATCGGAAGAAAGCTTGGTAAAGATTTTAATTAAAAGTTGGACTGTGGTAAGGCAAAATTGAATCGGTAAGAGTGGGTTATTATTCGAATTAGTGAAGAAGATATAATGCCCGGTTAATAACGGGTCACCGGCTGAGCTATAAAATCCACAATTTTATTTGTTTTTAAAAAGGGGATTTTAAGGCAAAATTGTTGTTTGCCATATTTTTATTGAATTAATGAAAAAACATAAAATATTTATTTACTTTTAATTAGAAATATACAAATTAGAGTTGGCTCAAGATTAAAGTCTAGTGGGAAAACTGGGATCAAATTAAATTAATCTTCTTGTTTAAGCTTGGAAAAAATATATTCTGGATAATCCGTAGGGAAAAAATATGATCTTCTTGTTTAAGATCGGGCATAAATTATCTGTAAACTTTAAAAGGGAATTTTAGTCTTGTTGAGCTAAAAAAGGGGTGATCGGAATAAAAAGCACAAAAGCAGCTAAAAAGCTCAAGATAGAGTAAAAAGATGGGCTTTTATAGGCAGGTCATTGTAATTGGAATTTACATAGAAAAAGGTTGAAATAGCAGATGTTCGGTAAAAACTAGTAAGAGTTAGAAAATTATATTTTTAGATTAAATAGTTGAGAGAAATGACTAACGGGTTTACAATGAATAATGAAAGAGATTAAATTTGTGTTGGCTGTTACTAATTAAACTTATAAAAATTTAGAAAATATTCAAAATAATAACAGGTGTCAAAATTACAAAAATAGTTTCGCGTACAAAACGCGACACTGGGGCGACCAGGAAAACGATTCTTTCAATGCTCGGGATTTTTCATTTCTTTAATTCAAATTTTCTTTTCTTCACACAAAAATCAGTCTCATCATTTCTTTTGGTTTCATTCATGGGCATTTTCTGGGGCTGAAGGCACATCATCTTCTTAGGATTACCATTGTTGAGGAAAATGACAAGATTGTAAAATTTAGGGAATTCATTTTTATAACTATATATTAAATTTAATTTTACCCTTTTTGTTAATTGCGGGCTGATTCTGGTCGTGAAATTTCACTCCAGATATGGCATAATCGGAAAGTTTTCTGTCAATCATTGAGAGTATTTCTTTCCAATCTATCACGGCGTGGCGTATAGTTTGTAGTTCAAATATATTAATATTGGACAAAGTGGTAGATAATTTTTTAATAACAAAATTTCCATTCTCTTTTATTCTAGTTGCTTTCAATGGAAGCATTTGAAAGGAAGGATTTTCTTTAGTAGTTTGCTTCAAATAATTCAAAGGGGCATTATTATTGGGGATGTTGCAGTATTTAAGTTTATTCGGATGGACGACACTAATTCTTGTTGAGCGTATTTGTCGGGTGGTAATAGGGGATTGGGAAATATTTATCATTTTTGGCTCTCGGCCTAATTGTTTGGGCAATTTCATCTTTTGTTTTTTACGGAGTCTGGGAATGTCTTTTCTTAATTTTACATAAAAAGTTTCTTGGTAGTTAGGAGCGGTGGTAATTATTCTAGATTCTTTCATTAAATCTTCTGATTTAGGAGTGTAATTGGTTTCATATGGAATGGGAGTTTGTAAATTTGGAGGGGAATTATTAATCAGATTATTTGATGATTCTTCCAAACAAATGTGTTGTTCGTCTTCATATTCTTCATTTATAATTTCTGGTAATGGAATTTGTTCTTCCCAAATAGAATCTTCAAAATCATCAGAACTATTTTTGTCTGTAATAATATAAATCTCTTCAAGATTACGTTGTGATTCTTCGGAATTAATGTGTTGTTTGTTGCCACAATTCTCATTTATAAGCTCTGGTAATAGGATTAATTCTGGCTTATTGGTAATCTTCTCAAAAAAGTCAAAGCCGGGAGGTGGTCCAATGGAAATTTCATTATAAATATTGTTCGATTGGGAGCTCAAAATTTGGGAGCCGCAAAGATTATTAAATTCATTTCTTAAAACGTTGGAATATTGGGTGCAAGGAAGCCTTTTTTGGTTTAAATGATTGGGAGATAAATTATGAGTATGGTTTCGGTTTCGATAAAAATGGTCCTTTAGATTATACGGTGATTGTAAAAGGTTTTGAGGATTCTCTTTAAAAGGTTGGTTATGGGGAGATTTTAATTTTTTAAAACAATCGGGTGTTAAATTTAATTCGGGAAGGAGGTCAGAGTGGTCAAGTTGTAAGCAATTTTTAGGCAGTGAATTTTCTAAATCATTACGGTAACCACGTAGTTTACGGGAGTAGCGTTTAATTTCATTAATAATTTTTAAATATGGTGTTTTTTGTAGGAATTCATCGAATATTCGGCTGTCGTTTAGCCTTTCATTTTCAGTCATTGAAGTCCTCAGAGCCATCCATTGTGAGTGGGATAAGGATAAGTTGTCAAGAATAAATGTTGCCTTTTGTTTTTCGATATCAAGATCTTTAATGATAGATCTTATACAATCATGGAATTCGGTGGTAGTCTGAGTAAGGCATTTTATGGGAACGGGGAAGGTTTTCTGCGTGTCTACAATTTTGGTGGCGGGAATAAAAAGTTCGATAATCTGTTGTTGGTAGAGTGCTGACATTTTAAATAAATCGGAAGAAAGCTTGGTAAAGATTTTAATTAAAAGTTGGACTGTGGTAAGGCAAAATTGAATCGGTAAGAGTGGGTTATTATTCGAATTAGTGAAGAAGATATAATGCCCGGTTAATAACGGGTCACCGGCTGAGCTATAAAATCCACAATTTTATTTGTTTTTAAAAAGGGGATTTTAAGGCAAAATTGTTGTTTGCCATATTTTTATTGAATTAATGAAAAAACATAAAATATTTATTTACTTTTAATTAGAAATATACAAATTAGAGTTGGCTCAAGATTAAAGTCTAGTGGGAAAACTGGGATCAAATTAAATTAATCTTCTTGTTTAAGCTTGGAAAAAATATATTCTGGATAATCCGTAGGGAAAAAATATGATCTTCTTGTTTAAGATCGGGCATAAATTATCTGTAAACTTTAAAAGGGAATTTTAGTCTTGTTGAGCTAAAAAAGGGGTGATCGGAATAAAAAGCACAAAAGCAGCTAAAAAGCTCAAGATAGAGTAAAAAGATGGGCTTTTATAGGCAGGTCATTGTAATTGGAATTTACATAGAAAAAGGTTGAAATAGCAGATGTTCGGTAAAAACTAGTAAGAGTTAGAAAATTATATTTTTAGATTAAATAGTTGAGAGAAATGACTAACGGGTTTACAATGAATAATGAAAGAGATTAAATTTGTGTTGGCTGTTACTAATTAAACTTATAAAAATTTAGAAAATATTCAAAATAATAACAGGTGTCAAAATTACAAAAATAGTTTCGCGTACAAAACGCGACACTGGGGCGACCAGGAAAACGATTCTTTCAATGCTCGGGATTTTTCATTTCTTTAATTCAAATTTTCTTTTCTTCACACAAAAATCAGTCTCATCATTTCTTTTGGTTTCATTCATGGGCATTTTCTGGGGCTGAAGGCACATCATCTTCTTAGGATTACCATTGTTGAGGAAAATGACAAGATTGTAAAATTTAGGGAATTCATTTTTATAACTATATATTAAATTTAATTTTACCCTTTTTGTTAATTGCGGGCTGATTCTGGTCGTGAAATTTCACTCCAGATATGGCATAATCGGAAAGTTTTCTGTCAATCATTGAGAGTATTTCTTTCCAATCTATCACGGCGTGGCGTATAGTTTGTAGTTCAAATATATTAATATTGGACAAAGTGGTAGATAATTTTTTAATAACAAAATTTCCATTCTCTTTTATTCTAGTTGCTTTCAATGGAAGCATTTGAAAGGAAGGATTTTCTTTAGTAGTTTGCTTCAAATAATTCAAAGGGGCATTATTATTGGGGATGTTGCAGTATTTAAGTTTATTCGGATGGACGACACTAATTCTTGTTGAGCGTATTTGTCGGGTGGTAATAGGGGATTGGGAAATATTTATCATTTTTGGCTCTCGGCCTAATTGTTTGGGCAATTTCATCTTTTGTTTTTTACGGAGTCTGGGAATGTCTTTTCTTAATTTTACATAAAAAGTTTCTTGGTAGTTAGGAGCGGTGGTAATTATTCTAGATTCTTTCATTAAATCTTCTGATTTAGGAGTGTAATTGGTTTCATATGGAATGGGAGTTTGTAAATTTGGAGGGGAATTATTAATCAGATTATTTGATGATTCTTCCAAACAAATGTGTTGTTCGTCTTCATATTCTTCATTTATAATTTCTGGTAATGGAATTTGTTCTTCCCAAATAGAATCTTCAAAATCATCAGAACTATTTTTGTCTGTAATAATATAAATCTCTTCAAGATTACGTTGTGATTCTTCGGAATTAATGTGTTGTTTGTTGCCACAATTCTCATTTATAAGCTCTGGTAATAGGATTAATTCTGGCTTATTGGTAATCTTCTCAAAAAAGTCAAAGCCGGGAGGTGGTCCAATGGAAATTTCATTATAAATATTGTTCGATTGGGAGCTCAAAATTTGGGAGCCGCAAAGATTATTAAATTCATTTCTTAAAACGTTGGAATATTGGGTGCAAGGAAGCCTTTTTTGGTTTAAATGATTGGGAGATAAATTATGAGTATGGTTTCGGTTTCGATAAAAATGGTCCTTTAGATTATACGGTGATTGTAAAAGGTTTTGAGGATTCTCTTTAAAAGGTTGGTTATGGGGAGATTTTAATTTTTTAAAACAATCGGGTGTTAAATTTAATTCGGGAAGGAGGTCAGAGTGGTCAAGTTGTAAGCAATTTTTAGGCAGTGAATTTTCTAAATCATTACGGTAACCACGTAGTTTACGGGAGTAGCGTTTAATTTCATTAATAATTTTTAAATATGGTGTTTTTTGTAGGAATTCATCGAATATTCGGCTGTCGTTTAGCCTTTCATTTTCAGTCATTGAAGTCCTCAGAGCCATCCATTGTGAGTGGGATAAGGATAAGTTGTCAAGAATAAATGTTGCCTTTTGTTTTTCGATATCAAGATCTTTAATGATAGATCTTATACAATCATGGAATTCGGTGGTAGTCTGAGTAAGGCATTTTATGGGAACGGGGAAGGTTTTCTGCGTGTCTACAATTTTGGTGGCGGGAATAAAAAGTTCGATAATCTGTTGTTGGTAGAGTGCTGACATTTTAAATAAATCGGAAGAAAGCTTGGTAAAGATTTTAATTAAAAGTTGGACTGTGGTAAGGCAAAATTGAATCGGTAAGAGTGGGTTATTATTCGAATTAGTGAAGAAGATATAATGCCCGGTTAATAACGGGTCACCGGCTGAGCTATAAAATCCACAATTTTATTTGTTTTTAAAAAGGGGATTTTAAGGCAAAATTGTTGTTTGCCATATTTTTATTGAATTAATGAAAAAACATAAAATATTTATTTACTTTTAATTAGAAATATACAAATTAGAGTTGGCTCAAGATTAAAGTCTAGTGGGAAAACTGGGATCAAATTAAATTAATCTTCTTGTTTAAGCTTGGAAAAAATATATTCTGGATAATCCGTAGGGAAAAAATATGATCTTCTTGTTTAAGATCGGGCATAAATTATCTGTAAACTTTAAAAGGGAATTTTAGTCTTGTTGAGCTAAAAAAGGGGTGATCGGAATAAAAAGCACAAAAGCAGCTAAAAAGCTCAAGATAGAGTAAAAAGATGGGCTTTTATAGGCAGGTCATTGTAATTGGAATTTACATAGAAAAAGGTTGAAATAGCAGATGTTCGGTAAAAACTAGTAAGAGTTAGAAAATTATATTTTTAGATTAAATAGTTGAGAGAAATGACTAACGGGTTTACAATGAATAATGAAAGAGATTAAATTTGTGTTGGCTGTTACTAATTAAACTTATAAAAATTTAGAAAATATTCAAAATAATAACAGGTGTCAAAATTACAAAAATAGTTTCGCGTACAAAACGCGACACAACTAGTAAAGCAAAAAACCAAAAATTTTTAAAATCAAATCTTTTTTTATTTAATAATTTTGTATATTTTTCCAAACAAATAACTAAAATTTATTAAAGAGTATATTTAACAAATTCTAAACCTTCTTACTATGAATTGTTACAGGAATAAGTACAATCTTTGTCGGAAATCAATTAATCTTCTTAATTTACTTCAATTGGATTATTATTGTAAGCAAAAGTTAAGCTAAAAATGAAAGAAACCGAAAATATTGGCTAAAAATTTGAAAATCCAATCTTTTTTATTTAATAATCTTGTATATTTTTTTAACAAATATATAAATTATATTAAAAAGTATAATTAAACCAACAATATTAAAAAGTATAAGTAAAGCCACCAATAAAAATAAGTAAAGCCAATAATAAGTAAAGCAAAAAACCAAAAATTTGTAAATCCAAAATTTTGTTATTTAATAATTTTGTATATTTTTCCAAACAAATATCTAAAATTTATTAAAAGTATATTTATTTAATAATTTCTCTCAATTTAATTATGATGGCAAGCAAAAGTTAAGCCAAAAATGAAATAAATTGAAAAATATTGGCTAAAAAATTTTTAAACTGTTTTAAAAATCATTCAATAATAATCCCTATTTTTTATCCTATTTAATCCCTATTTTTTATTAATAGGTTAGTATTTGCATAACAGGGCTTGGCGTAATGGAAAAATAAAAAGCGAAATGCGAAATGCGAAACTTTTCGCGCCTAAAAATGCGAGAATGCGAAAGATGCGAAACGCGAAAGTGCGAAATAAGCCCAGCAATATCGAGAAATATCTTTCAATTTCTTCAAAAAAAATTTTCTTTGCGCAAATGTTCTTGCTAATGATTGATAGAAAATAAGGAAAAAATAAGGGAATTTAAAAGTTTAAAATAGACTGAAAATTGATGAGCCAAAAATTCTTTTGGGAATAACTTTTCCTTTTCAATTTTGGGGTGCATTTGCCGGCTGTCAATTGCAGTTTTTGCCTCTTCTCGATTTTGTTCTATAATTTTATGGTTGACACTTCCCTTAAAGCTATATAGTAAGTAAATCCGTCTTTTTATTTCTGGTAAACAAAATGACTAGTTTTGAGAGAAAAAACATTTCAAGAAAAAAACATTTTGAATGCAAAAGGAATTGATTTTAAATAAAAATGTAAATGAGTAAAGCTTAGAGGGAGAAGGAGGATTTCTTGAAATATTTAAATTGTGGAGAGGCACGTTATTTTTATGACGAAGTAACGTTACGGCATGCCAACTACCAATTGATATCCTTTTTTACTTACTAATACAGATCTTCATATTTTGGATGTATGTAAGGTCTTTGACCCTTTTTACTTTCCTTTTTAAACTTCATTATGTTTTTATTGGCATTTTTTGTTCTCAAAAAGGCATTTCTTGCTAAAATTCTTTGCTGCTATAGTAACAACTATTTTTCATTTAAAGCATTACTTGTAAATTTATGCTGGATAGATTTCATCTTTTTATGGGTGGTATAACATAAAAGAAAGAAAGAGAGAGAAGTATGTACAGTCGTTGAAAAAAGTATGGAAGCGCTAGAAATTTTTTTCTTAATTCTTAATTTTTCATTCAAAAAATACGTTCTATATACCAATCGAAAGCTCTATTCGTATCTCAGTTGACATCTTTCTGCATTTTTCATGAAAATGAAAATTGGCCGAGATAATCCGGATCTACCGGATATACCAAATCCCATTTTTTCGGAAAAGTTTTTCGGAACAAATTTAACAAACCCAAATGATAAAGCATATTTTTGTGATATCTTTTCCGGAGCAGAGATATGATTTTTTGAAAATGGCATTTTTCGTCTATTTTTGCAAAAAATTCAATTTTTAAGCGAAAAATGCCATTTTCAAAAAATCATATCTCTGCTCCGGAAAAAGATATTTCTAAGCGATTTTGTGGAAAATACTCACAAAAATATGCTTTATCATTTGGGTTTGTTAAATTTGTTCCGAAAAATTTTTCCGAAAAAATGGGATTTGGTATATCCGGTAGATCCGGATTATCTCGGCCAATTTTCATTTTCATGAAAAATGCAGAAACATGTCAACTGAGATACGAATAGAGCTTTCGATTGGTATATAGAACGTATTTTTTGAATGAAAAATTAAGAATTAAATAAAATTTTTCTAGTGCTTCCATACTTTTTTCCACGACTGTACACTCCGTTCCAAAAGTATATAGCCACCCAATTTTTTTACTAAATCTCTAGCTAATTAAATTTTTAAATAGGTTATGATTAATTTGAAATATTTTTTAGACCCATTCTAAAGATCTGATAATGTTATTTTATGCGTTATGAAAATATACGAGTAGAAATTAGGGGTTATTTGATTTTACTCAAAATTAATGCGTTCCAAAAGTATATAGCCACCTTTGTTTTATAGGTTTCTGATATTGGGAAAAATCTACAAAAATTTTTGTGAACATATCTATCAATATAGATAAGAAATACAAAAGAAATGAAGTTCTGATGTACTTGCATCATCGAGATCTTGAAACCCAAAAATCAACGGAAAAACGGGGTAGACGTCTTTAAAAAATATTTTCGACCCCTTACAGATGAAATAAAAATTTTATTTTGAGCTCATTTGAAAGCCCTTGAAATTTGCTACAAGATAGCATTAATTTTATTTTCCGAAAAAAATTCAACTGTAAGACCTAATGTGATAAACTCTTAGGTCATAAAAATCACTCAAACGCCCCCCAAAAATTTGAAAAAATATAACTTATAAACTAAACTCATTATTTCTCAAAGAAGAATTTTTTCTTCATTAGAAGATAAAAACAATCTTGTAGCAAATTTCAAGGGCTTTCAAATGAGCCCAAAATAAAATTTTTATTTCAACTGTAAGGGGTCGAAAATATTTTTTAAAGACGTCTACCCCGTTTTTCCGTTGATTTTTGGGTTTCAAGATCTCGATGATGCAAGTACATCAGAACTTCATTTCTTTTGTATTTCTTATCTATATTGATAGATATGTTCACAAAAATTTTTGTAGATTTTTCCCAATATCAGAAACCTATAAAACAAAGGTGGCTATATACTTTTGGAACGCATTAATTTTGAGTAAAATCAAATAACCCCTAATTTCTACTCGTATATTTTCATAACGCATAAAATAACATTATCAGATCTTTAGAATGGGTCTAAAAAATATTTCAAATTAATCATAACCTATTTAAAAATTTAATTAGCTAGAGATTTAGTAAAAAAATTGGGTGGCTATATACTTTTGGAACGGAGTGTATATCTTCCTAACTAAATTATGCAAAAGGATTTTGGTTAAAAAGAGGTAAATTTTATTTAGAAAAATTTTAAAATTATAAGGGAAAAATATTTTCTAAATATTTTTAACATAATATTTTCAAAAAAAATAAAAAAATAATTTTTAAATAAAAACACGTTCTTTTCTCTTTTAATCGCAACAATATCAAAAATATACTAAACATTCAATGTTAGTCAATAATCTAACGCAAAAAATGCAACAATTATTAAGTGTTACCTAAAATATTTTTTGAGTGTGAAAGAATGGTAAAAGAATTCTTTTTTTTGTGAAAGAATAAACAGGTTGTATTTCAAATTTTATGTCAAAATTGAAGGAAAATAATTTTGAATTAAAACTTTAATAATTTTATCAGCATTTTTTAGAAATGAATATTAAAAAATATTAAAATCATTCTTTTCCAGACGCAAAATTACGTGTAGAAAATTTTCCTAAATTAGGTATAGATTTGGAAAAAAACTTGTTTTAAAACCACACTTTTTGTCATTATTGGAAAATGTGAAAATAAAAAATTAAAAATTAGTGATTTCTAAATCAAATAACCAGATTAGTCCAATCATTTTTTTTTATTTAAATATCCTAACTTACTCTTCCTGAATGTACAACCTTACATTTCTTATACAAATTTTTTTCACAAAAATAATTTAAAAATTCAATTAAAAATTAATTTTTTATTTTGACAATCAATTAATTACATTAAATAAAAATTATTTGGAATATATTTTGGAGAGATCAAGTAAATAATTAAACTAATAAAATAACTGATTTAATTGTTTCATCAATAAAAACAATATTTTCGTTAAATTCTTTTTATTTTCCAAATCCAACATTGAAAAGGTTTCGATCAAGCCTCTTCCGGAATAAACTGGCACGCCAGCGAGTAGGCCAAGTTTGCTTTCTTGTAAATTTTATTTGTTTATTTTGTTGTGGCTTCTTTTCTGTTTCAGCTAATTCACTTGAGACAGAGTTTAAAAGTCCAGGACCGCTCAAGTCAAATAAAAGGGGAATAGCGATATTTGAGTGCTGAAAATAAATTATTAAATATTTATCAAGAAGAAAATAAAAAAGGAATAATATGGGGAAGGAAATCCTTAATTTTTAACTGGGCATGGACCAGGGGTGAGCGCATTGCGTTTTGCGTTATTTGCGTTAAATTTTGGCCTTGCGTTGCGTTTTGCGTCTTGCGTTTTTTGAGATTGTCTCTTGCGCTCACCCCTGGCATGGACTAAATTGAATAATTCACCACACTTCTTTAAAAAGACAATGGTGAGAAACAACAGGCAATAAATAAAGGCAGGAGATGGTTTCGGGAATCAGGATTCCTAACAAAATTCCTACAAACTTAGGAATGTATACTTTCAGAAATTAATTAAGAAATTTACGAGTTAAGAGGGATTTAATGTTTTAAAGATGAATATTAAATTTATTTTATTTAAATTTTTAGTTGCATTTCAATAAATAATCGTTGTAAATTTGGTGTACGGAATTTTGGTCACTGGAATTTTGGTCACCAAGATTTTTCGGAACTTTGGTCACCAATTTTTTCGGAATTTTGGTCACTAGCGGAATTTTGGTCATCAAGTCAAAAAACGGAATATTGGACACTGAAAGTTTGGTCACCAATGGGAATTTTGGTCACCAAACTGAAAAAAAGAATCTTATCTAAAACTGATATCAAAGTGATAAAAAATGATTTTTCAACCCCCAGTTGATCAATTTCAATGGTTATCACTTTCCCGGCTGATCACTCTCTCGGTTGATCACTCTCGATCACTCTCCCGGATGATTGATTAACTGGCAGAGTGATCAACATTGAAATTAATAAACTGGGGGTTGAAAGACAATATTTTATCACTTTAATATCAGTTTCAGATAAGAATTGTTTTTTCCGTTTGGTGACCAAAATTCCCATTGGTGACCAAACTTTCAGTGTCCAATATTCCGTTTTTTGACTTGATGACCAAAATTCCGCTAGTGACCAAAATTCCAAAAAAGTTGGTGACCAAAGTTCCGAAAAATCTTGGTGACCAAAATTCCAGTGACCAAAATTCCGGCACCCGTAAATTTCCTCTTTCATCATTAAATGGCATCAAAGAGCTCTTCTTTCCAAAGCTCATTCTAAATGTATTTCCATCCATTTGTGGCCATTTTTGAATGAATTAATTAATTCATTATTTTGTTCCTGCCTTTTTCCAAAATTTATTTGAAAGGCATTTCGATCCAAATAATTTATAATATTTTTGAATTCCCCTTTTGTTGTTGCAATAATTAAAGTTGGAATTATTTAAATAATGATGAAGGATTAGAGTCATGTCACATTGACTTTAATACCTAAAAATGCCAAGATAGGCATCTTAATCCAACCCCTTTTAATATTATTAAACTTTAGGGACTTAACTAAGATGTATACGAGTGGGATAATAATCTAAAATTAATTCTTAATTAGGTATCCTTAACCTTAAACGGAGTCTTGGATGAATTTAAGGACTGAAGACTACTTGATGGAAGTTTTTGGGCTATGATTTTCGTTAAGAGACCATTAGTTCATGATGAATTCTATTAGTAAAATTTGTTAATAAGTTATAATTAATTTTAAAGTTTGGGTGAAGAAATAACTTTGGCGCCATGTTGTTGTAGGCGCCAAATTGTCTTTTTTATCCAAAAGATTTAGGCTTTGAAAGGTTTAGGCTTTCTTTGAACTTTTCGGCGCCGACTATTTGACGCCGCGTATTTTAACGCGTAAAATTAATCCGCGTTTGAGGCATTATTTAAAATTTATTTTTGTTGTGAAATAATTGTCTTAAATTCAATTTTTATTATTTAAATTTAAATTCTAAATTAATAAAAAATGGGGAAAGGGTAATTTGAGATTAAAAATGTTTCAATTTTTGCCCTTTGTATTTAATGAGCAAAGAATTTATAACAATATATAATTATTCAATAATTTGGCTACAAGTAGAGAAGAAGGGGGATGCCCTAGTAAATTTTAGGCTGCCAAAATAAATGTTTTGTTTTGAAAAATAAAAAAAATTTTAAAAAGGAGTGAAGATAAAGAAAATATGAAAATAAAAGAAAAATGAAGAGGGGAAGAGCAACTTTTTTGTTAGATATGAGAGAATTTTTTGGCCTAGAAATGAGGAAAAAATGGGGGCACGACCACCTTTATGGAAGAAAGGTTGAGGAAGTAAATTAGATATAAATTTTCTGATAATTAAAATTTTGAAGAAATAAAAATGATTTTGTTTTCCCTCTCACAATCAGTTCACCATTCAATTTATTTTTCTAAAATAATTTAAAAAATTTTTTTTACTTAAAATAATTTTTAATATAGTTAAGAAACCCTTTTAATACCAAAAATCTCCAATCCAATCCAAAAAATCGCGTCCTCAAAAGTCGCATCCTCAAAAGTCGCGTCCTCAAAGGTCGCGTCCTCAAAAGTCGGTCCTCAAGTGTTTTTCGAGGGTTAAGTATTATTAAGGATTAGCGGTGGTCTATATGAGAATTTGTTGGATATAGGTGCGATTATCGTGTGATAAAAGGAGGTCTGAATTGATCAAGGGGATAATTCCAATAATCAAGGTATTCTTCCGATATCCATTCGAATCCGCTTGTATCCTTATTTGGGCGTGATATCGAATGATCAATATGTTAATTTCCTTTGATAGCACTTAAATCCCCTTGATCAATTCAGACCTCCTTTTATCACACGATAATCGCACCTATATCCAACAAATTCTCATATAGACCACCGCTAATCCTTAATAATACTTAACCCTCGAAAAACACTTGAGGACCGACTTTTGAGGACGCGACCTTTGAGGACGCGACTTTTGAGGATGCGACTTTTGAGGACGCGATTTTTTGGATTGGATTGGAGATTTTTGGTATTAAAAGGGTTTCTTAACTATATTAAAAATTATTTTAAGTAAAAAAAATTTTTTAAATTATTTTAGAAAAATAAATTGAATGGTGAACTGATTGTGAGAGGGAAAACAAAATCATTTTTATTTCTTCAAAATTTTAATTATCAGAAAATTTATATCTAATTTACTTCCTCAACCTTTCTTCCATAAAGGTGGTCGTGCCCCCATTTTTTCCTCATTTCTAGGCCAAAAAATTCTCTCATATCTAACAAAAAAGTTGCTCTTCCCCTCTTCATTTTTCTTTTATTTTCATATTTTCTTTATCTTCACTCCTTTTTAAAATTTTTTTTATTTTTCAAAACAAAACATTTATTTTGGCAGCCTAAAATTTACTAGGGCATCCCCCTTCTTCTCTACTTGTAGCCAAATTATTGAATAATTATATATTGTTATAAATTCTTTGCTCATTAAATACAAAGGGCAAAAATTGAAACATTTTTAATCTCAAATTACCCTTTCCCCATTTTTTATTAATTTAGAATTTAAATTTAAATAATAAAAATTGAATTTAAGACAATTATTTCACAACAAAAATAAATTTTAAATAATGCCTCAAACGCGGATTAATTTTACGCGTTAAAATACGCGGCGTCAAATAGTCGGCGCCGAAAAGTTCAAAGAAAGCCTAAACCTTTCAAAGCCTAAATCTTTTGGATAAAAAAGACAATTTGGCGCCTACAACAACATGGCGCCAAAGTTATTTCTTCACCCAAACTTTAAAATTAATTATAACTTATTAACAAATTTTACTAATAGAATTCATCATGAACTAATGGTCTCTTAACGAAAATCATAGCCCAAAAACTTCCATCAAGTAGTCTTCAGTCCTTAAATTCATCCAAGACTCCGTTTAAGGTTAAGGATACCTAATTAAGAATTAATTTTAGATTATTATCCCACTCGTATACATCTTAGTTAAGTCCCTAAAGTTTAATAATATTAAAAGGGGTTGGATTAAGATGCCTATCTTGGCATTTTTAGGTATTAAAGTCAATGTGACATGACTCTAATCCTTCATCATTATTTAAATAATTCCAACTTTAATTATTGCAACAACAAAAGGGGAATTCAAAAATATTATAAATTATTTGGATCGAAATGCCTTTCAAATAAATTTTGGAAAAAGGCAGGAACAAAATAATGAATTAATTAATTCATTCAAAAATGGCCACAAATGGATGGAAATACATTTAGAATGAGCTTTGGAAAGAAGAGCTCTTTGATGCCATTTAATGATGAAAGAGGAAATTTACGGGTGCCGGAATTTTGGTCACTGGAATTTTGGTCACCAAGATTTTTCGGAACTTTGGTCACCAACTTTTTTGGAATTTTGGTCACTAGCGGAATTTTGGTCATCAAGTCAAAAAACGGAATATTGGACACTGAAAGTTTGGTCACCAATGGGAATTTTGGTCACCAAACGGAAAAAACAATTCTTATCTGAAACTGATATTAAAGTGATAAAATATTGTCTTTCAACCCCCAGTTTATTAATTTCAATGTTGATCACTCTGCCAGTTAATCAATCATCCGGGAGAGTGATCGAGAGTGATCAACCGAGAGAGTGATCAGCCGGGAAAGTGATAACCATTGAAATTGATCAACTGGGGGTTGAAAAATCATTTTTTATCACTTTGATATCAGTTTTAGATAAGATTCTTTTTTTCAGTTTGGTGACCAAAATTCCCATTGGTGACCAAACTTTCAGTGTCCAATATTCCGTTTTTTGACTTGATGACCAAAATTCCGCTAGTGACCAAAATTCCGAAAAAATTGGTGACCAAAGTTCCGAAAAATCTTGGTGACCAAAATTCCAGTGACCAAAATTCCGTACACCAAATTTACAACGATTATTTATTGAAATGCAACTAAAAATTTAAATAAAATAAATTTAATATTCATCTTTAAAACATTAAATCCCTCTTAACTCGTAAATTTCTTAATTAATTTCTGAAAGTATACATTCCTAAGTTTGTAGGAATTTTGTTAGGAATCCTGATTCCCGAAACCATCTCCTGCCTTTATTTATTGCCTGTTGTTTCTCACCATTGTCTTTTTAAAGAAGTGTGGTGAATTATTCAATTTAGTCCATGCCAGGGGTGAGCGCAAGAGACAATCTCAAAAAACGCAAGACGCAAAACGCAACGCAAGGCCAAAATTTAACGCAAATAACGCAAAACGCAATGCGCTCACCCCTGGTCCATGCCCAGTTAAAAATTAAGGATTTCCTTCCCCATATTATTCCTTTTTTATTTTCTTCTTGATAAATATTTAATAATTTATTTTCAGCACTCAAATATCGCTATTCCCCTTAGTAGTAAGGGACCGCGCCACTTCGGGGGGGAGGGGTCCGGTCAAACCAAAGGGTGTAGGGGGTTTCCGCCTAATTTTCTTTGATTTTGCCGCTAATATCCTATGGGTGTAGGGGGTTTTCGGAAGATTTCCTTTGATAATTAGGTTAACTAATTGACCAATTAACACCTATTGAACAATTCCCTTTGAAATTGCCGATGAATTGAAGTTGTGGGGAAGGGGTTAATTGACCAATTAGTACCTACTAATTGGTTTTCACTGAATCTAACCCATGAATCGAAGTCGTAGGGTAAGGGGTAATTCACTTAGTGAATAATTAATTACTCCGAGTGTCAAGGGGGAAAATTAACCAAATTAAGGGGTTTGGGGCGTAAGCGACCAATTAGTACTACTAATTGGGTTCCTTTATACTTACCGATAAATTTAAGTCGTGGGATGAGTGGTAGTTGGACAATGGACAACAGTATTTGGACAATGGACAAAATGGTCAACAACAACAAACTTAAACCCATACAGCTCTTTTTAGAGCTTTAAATTTAATAAGTGAAACGAGACAATGGCTTTTTTAAATTCTTTTTTTGTATAAACTTTTTAAAATTGTTTTGTTTTAATTTTATTTGTTTTAATGGGTAATTAATTTAACAGAGAGTAAAGAAATTTCTCTAATGTTGCCGCATGCAGTGCACGAAAAGTACACTATTTTTTCCTTTATTTTAGGAAGAAAAGGTTAGAAACACATAACGTTAGTGTGACTCTAATCCTCTCCTTTATTCTATAGAAATCCTGAATTCATTTCTCTAATTCAAACTAGAAACAATTGTCTAACTAGACACTTGAGTCCGAGATATAATTCAATTAAAAATGGTCACGGGAGGGTTTCGTACCTTCAACCTTGTAATAAAAACCTTCAATCTAACCCAAGCTCTTCCGAATGAGCCACCGTGACATGTAAATAAATTTGGTTGTAGGAATTGATATCTTGATTTATTATAATTATCACTTTGAAATTTCTTTTTTTATATCTTTTTTACTTTTTTTCTCCCATTTCTCTCATATTTGTCTCACTATTCTCTCACTCGGAATAAAATGTCCTATATAAGAAAATAATAATTATTGGCATACTGTCTTTGCGATATTTTTTATTTTAAATTAAACAAACTCAAGCGCATAATCAATAAATTCTCAAGGAATGGTCAAGAGCGGACGCCATTATTTTTTCAAAGGAAAGAGCAGGAGAAAAGGAGAGAGTATATGGAACAAAAGAAAATGAGAGAGAAAAGAGGAATGGGATCAAAGTAAAGTAAAAAGAGTGAAAGTTGGGGAAAATATCTCTATTTGAAATAATGTGGAAAAGTCATTGAGTAGCCTAGGGATCATATAAATTTAAATAATAAATTCTAATTAGTAAAATATGGGAAGATTGAGGACCATAAAATTAAATTCTTCAAAAATTTTAATTAAATTTTATTTAAATTAAATTATTACAATTAGAGTTGATTAAGTATAAAAATTACAATAAAAAGAATGATTGTTTTTAGAAAAAGTTTATTTTTTATTATAAGGTGCAAGTAAATCAGTGGCCATACAATTCTTTTTTACACAATTCGAACACAAATCAATTTTCACAACAACCCGTTCATCTTTTTGTGTTATCTTTTCCTGTGATGTAAAGAGTATATCACGGCAAGTTGAACACAAATAGAAAGTTAGGAGGAACTTTCCTCGAAAAAGTTTCCAAAGAGCCTGTTTTGGAGGAGTTGGCTTTTTAAATTCTGTAGATGTTTCAATCTTTTTAATTTTAGCAGGAATAATTTCCACCGGAGTACCTTCTCTTTTTATAATTTTAGCAGGAATTTCAGGAGGAGGAATTGAAGGATCGAAAGGAGCAATTTCTTTATTATTAATATTATTTTTATTAATATTATTATTCATTTTAGCGCAGAATAAAGATTTTGTAAAATAAAAATAATGAGGAGCTAATTACTTAGACACTCACTTATATACTAACAAATGACCTTGAAACCGAGTATTTAAGACGCCAAAAAATTCAAATTTATTCATTTGTTATTATTCAAAACAAAATGGTTCTCCTCTCTGAAGAGTGCGCACGCATTTTGAATTGCCCTCTGAAATCCCTGAGGGAGCAGCTCTTTCACCCAAAGAATAGAGTTTTAATTTTGAAAGAGCTTTTTGGGCGCAAAGTACGGACAACTTATGAGGACAGAAATGGACATATAAAAACGTTCAAAATTGGAGGGCTTTCGAAATATGGAGCAAATGTTACACAGGCTTATGGGCGCCTCCCTCGACCTTTCAATATTTCTGTGGCTGCTCATTTTTATGCACGCCATCGAATCCGACTCCAACACCCGTTCCTTCATTGTATTATCGAAAGATTTCCAAGACATGGAGAATCGCTACTACCCACTTGAACTTCTTGAACTTGTTGAGGAGGAGCAAAGTGAAAGATCAACTCCATCTACTCTCAAACCTCTGATATTTCGATGTGGCTCAAGTTCTGAAGAAAATGACGAAGAGGAACTTTCATTGTGTGAGCTTAGCCTAGGTTGGTAATAGACACGTTGTTACACACACCCTTCTTATACACATGCCTAAAATATTTACTCTGTTCAAAATTTAAAATTTTTGATAATTTTACTTCTCCTATTTCTTAATTATGCTCTTTTAAACCTAAAAATGATAGCTTCTCTTTCTAAATTATGCTTTTTAAGAAATTATAACTTCTATTTTTTAATATTGCACTTTTACCCCTAGAAATGACAACTTCCTACTCCTAATTTTGCCATTGATTTTTCTTTTGAGTAATTATGCTGTTTTACCCCTAAAATTGAACACTTCGCTCTCTTAATTTTGCTCCTGATTTTAACAAAATTGTAAAATTCAAATTTATTAGAATAAAAATTAAAAATAAATAAATAAAAATTACAAAGATAAAATTTGATAAAAATTACAAAGGTGGTGAAATACGGGGACGGGTGGGATGATTAATATGACCAAAGCTTAATACAGAAAGATTAGAAGGATTTACAATTCCTTTACAAACTACAGGTTTATATGATTTAAAAGAAGATTGTGAAAACACTGAACCATGTTTAATAGAAGGACGGAGGGTATTGGGGTATTTAATACAAATAGGATCAATATCACCAGTTTTTCCGAAATTCATTACCTTCTTTTTAAAGGTTTCATATCGTAAGTCCTGGTTTTTGATGACGTCCCAATTGAGAGTCATGCCACGGACTTTCAGCACGTACTCCGGCTCTGCTTGTTGTTGCTCCTTTCTCCTAAGTTTCAATCCATATTGTTTAGAACCGCCACAGCAGAACTCCATGATGTCATGCGCCGGGTACTCATCTGTGAACTCGCCAAGATGAGGGCCAAGCTGAAGAGGGCATTCATTCTCAGGATGTGAGAAGATGAGCGAGTCGGTATCTAAAAATTTAAAGTATAGAGATCAAGTTTTATTGTAAAATACCTGTGTACAATAGAGAGCAACCTGGAGTTCGCACAACTTTTTGCATTGCGCGCAACAGGTGAAGTCTTGCTGCTGATGTCGTCCATAAAGACACAACTAAATTTAAAAAAAATAAGTAAAATTTCATAATTTAGTTAAAAAAGTTTACTTACCAACGTTAGAGCAATCGTGCTCTTCGATCCAGTCCTTCTTTTTGATGTAACGGAGAAGAAGAACACCAGGCTTCAGCTCATCCATACTAGAAATTTCAATTGATGGGTCATCCTTGTAGCGGCAGTATTCAGCAAGATCATCTGTCACAAGACTCTGTGATAGACCGAAGTTCCTCAATGAAAAGCGACCCCCTTAAGTATTAATATTATTTTTGCTCTTAATTTAAAATATGAAAACATACAAAGATTGTTCAGCATAAGTTTTGCTTGCGTTCTCTTGCCCTTGTTTGCACCCATTTTGCTCCTCTCAATGTTGATCCCAAATTTCTCTTTGCATTCCTTGATAAAATTCTCTTCCTTCTCCTCATTTCCTTTAATGCTCCCATCAAAACCTGAACTATGGATCTTCTGTGCCATAAATTCGGTGATGTACGGCTGGAAGAGCTTGTTGTCGAAGGCCGTGAACTCCAAAACTCGGAAAAGTTTTGTGACTATGTATCCCTAAAATAGCAGAGTATAAATTAAAAATTGATATTATTAGATTAGACCTCCTCAAGAGCCGCATTCAGCTCCAAGCTGGTACAAGTTGAAACCCAACCTCTTTGTTGCTCTGTGTGGGAGCAGCTGTAGTTGTTGAAAACTTCACCAGTTGGATATTTCCTAGCGCATGCTGCACAAAGAGTAAAAAGGAGACGCTCATCATTATCTAGCTTCATAGGAAGAACAGGTATATCAATTGTTGTTGGTGGAATTACAAAAACCTAAGTTAAAAAATTTTAGAACTTTAAAAAATTAAGTAAAAATTTCTAATTACCTTAAAAATAGCCAATTCAAATTTATTATCTGATGTTGTTGTCCAGCGCACATCTTTGTTCAAAATATGAACTTTTGGATGGCCAATTGGATATTTCGTCGTAACATTGATGTAGGGGTAGAGAGAAGTCACGTCGTAGTATGAAATCTTCTCTCCCTGGGATGGAGCGTAAAAGAGCTTAAGCGGTCCAGTTCTTCCACCGAAAAAACAAGACCGAATGTCGATCGGACCTCCATCCATATAGTTGTTGAAGCTCCTTTTCATTTCTTTGCTCTTAGACAACATATTCTTGATGTCGCACTCCCAAAAAACTTCAATTTTAACGTTCTGTTGTTGGATGTAGTCGAGACGAATTCTATCCTGCTCTCGTTGTTTCCCTGCTGATTTACCATTAGGCAGGATAGTGTTGTCATGTGGGTAACATCGGGAGCAACCATGCCAGGCACAACCATTTATTTCAATTCCGAGCCTCTGCTCCTCTATCCAGCCATCCAGGCGATACTTTCCTACTTTCTTTTCTCCTCCATCCGAATATGCAGTCTGGACTTTGACGTTGTTCTCTGATGCATACCAATTCAAAAATTTGAGAGCCAGCTTGCTCTGATTGTCGGCATTGTCATAGCCTCGCTCAGGTACAAGCCCTAAAATTCATAGATATTAATATAAATTTTAAAATTTTAAAATTAACCTAAGTGATGCTCCTTCAAATGATTTGTTCTGAAGTGACGCATACAAGCAGAGGCGATGGTCATAGCCTCCCGGAGCACGTCTATGCCATCGTGAGCCTTTGTTGATGCTGCTCGTTGTCCTGCTCCTCGTTTGGTGACCTGAAATTTCGGAAAATTATTATTGCTCTTTAAAATATTAAAAATTACCTCAAGAAATTCTCTTCTAAAGGCAATGAGAGCTGCCATGAGGATCTCAACGTCGTTTGTGCAGTATGAAGCGAGCTCCTCATCGAGCAAAAATGGTTTTCTGTTGTTCTGCTCGTACCATTTATCGAAAGCTCTTCTCTTCTCCGGCATCATACCATCCGCAAAGTAGTCTGATGGTGATGGAAATATTTCTTTGCCGTAGTTGTCAGGTCGATTGGCAAGATGGGGAAAATAAGGTTTATCTTCCACATCTAGGCCAAATGCAGGGACCAAAGAAGCAAGAGACATAGGCATGAGGTTGAAGCTGTCTCTAAATATTAAATTGCTCTTCTTCCCAATTTGAACCTTCATTTCATAGAGCTTGTTTCCGTTGTTTATCATACTAGGAGTGAAGCCTCTATGGAAGAGCGCTCGAAATACAATCACCATATCGAATCTACCACCGAAGTGTGAGAAGGCAATAGTGTTGTATTCTGTTGATATTTGAATTAGCCATTTAACAAATTCTTCTAAAGGTTCTGGTGTAATAATTTGACGATCAACTACCGTTTTGACGAATGGTTGTTGAGAGAAGGTGACGGAGCGCTCCTCTCCGCAAATTTTACAATCGAATGAGTAATTTTCGATACATTTTGGGCAAGAGATCTTTGCTCCAATGAAATTTGGCATATGCTTTCGTTTTTTGTTGTCATTTTGCTCCGGCACGTGTTGTGTAGTTTCTAGATCAAAGGCTACAATTCGATAAGGAGCTTGCTCCTTTGGTTCAAGTGGTCGAATATAGCAGCCACGTTTCGGATCATGGAAGGATTGGCAAGTTTTACAGTAGATCTCATTGCACACATGTCCTCTCCTTTCATTTCTGGTGTTCTTGCTGACGTCCCAAATTATACCACATTTTAAACAACGTTTGGAGATGCTGCAAAAGTTGGAGCGAAGATGATGTTCATAGCACTCCTTGTTGTTAAAATATTTGGAGCAATAGTTGCAGAATTTTAAATATTTCGCTGCAGGCTCACAAGGAAATTTAGGTCCCATTCTAGAGCACTTGATGCATCGGGCTTTACAACTGCTCAGGTGTCTTGAGGGTCGATCATAAGCTCTCTCGCAGCTCAAACAATATCTCTTATCAAACAATGCTCCTGCTTCTTTCACACCATCAAAGTGATCTTCATTAAAATAAAGGATTAATGGTGTGTCGAAATCTGCTGCTCCGTATTTGAAAACAGGCTCATAGCTCCCAACTGCTCCAAAAACAAAGGCTTTAAATGAAAACAGGCCTTTATAGTCGTTGTTCCATAGATCAATGACTGGAGGTATCCATTCACGAGCATTATAACTGTCTAAATTGCGAGGAGCTCTGATATTGTGCATTAGTTGTTTGGTTTCGTTTTCAAATTTTCCGGCCCAACCATAACGACCTTTCAAATATTCATAAAAGTCGCGGCTATTAAATTTCTTGATGTTAAAGAACAATGTAGCTAAAAGAGCATAAAAGAGGCAAAAGTTGTCAGAGTTGTTGATCTAAATATTAAAAAAATTATTTTAATATAACAGCTCCTTGAAATAAACCTTAATCAAGCTTTGCTCCTTGATCTGATGCTGCACAGGAGCTAGCTTTCGGTTGGCTCCTCCAATCAATCGCCGTGCCTCCATTCTACGCGTTTTGTCCAAAACCGTTGTTGTGATTGAAAACGGCTTCCCCCATAGAGAGCTTCCTGACTGCTTCTTGCTCTGGCTGACTTTCAAAAACAAATTCAGAATCGCATCAACGCTGTTCGAATTTATCTCTCTGAAAATTCAAAGATTTAGATAGGCTTAAGAGCATCTAATATTTTAATTGAATTCAAAAAATTTTTGAACAATTTTAAAAATTTTAGGTACATTCGAAATTTTACGACCAAATTTTTGAGAGCATTAAAAATTTTTAGTCAAAATATCTTAGAGATTATGATCAATTAAAAACCCCACCTTATCGGCACCCAAATGTCCGATTCGAGCATCTCACTTGTGATGGTACATCCTATCTTCTCTGGTTCAATTCCTTTGCTGCGGCTCACATTCAAAGATTCGTCAATACAATGTTGAAAAATTGATGAGAGCAGCTCCTCAGGGTCCTCAGGCACATTTTTTATAATAAATTTTGAGCGGCTCTTGATCACATTAAATTTAGTAATGTGATCAATCTCGTTGTCTAACAATTCAACGTAATCGGATGTTGAATTGCCACCGTTCCCCTGTTGTTGTTGTTGAGCTCCGAAGAGCAAATTTTCAATAAAATAATTACGGGAAAATTTTCGAGGAATTGGGCAAGGAGAAGTATTTTTACGTTTACGATTATTCATATCAACTAAAATTTTAAAATTTACTCGATAAATATCAATCAATATCTCTAACTAAAAAGAATTTTTAGATTGATATCTAAGGAGAAAACTTTGTGAGTATATAGCTAGCAATATAGGAGCAAGAGCAAAACTAAGTAAATTAGGAGCAGAAGCAAAACTATAAGCAATTAGGAGCAGGAGCAATTACTTAGGAGCAGGAGCAAAACTATAAGCAATTAGGAGCAGGAGCAATTACTTAGGAGCAAGAGCAAAACTAAGCAATTAGGAGCAGGAGCAAAACTAAGAGTAAATTAGGAGCAGGAGCAATTAGGAGTAGGAGCAAAACTAAGAGTAAATTAGGAGCAGGAGCAGTTACTTAGGAGCGAAAGTGATAAGGAGCAAAAAATGATTAAAAATAGGATAAAAAACCAAAATTAACTAGATTAATAATAAATTTGATAATAATATCTTTTTAAATAAAAATTTTAAAAAATTTAATTTAAAAAGAGCAAAAGAGCAGATGTGAGAGCATTAAATAATAAGTTTTAATTCCTAAAATTTATTTTAATAAATTAAAATTTCGAATTAGACTAAATGAAATTTTTAATTAGTCGGAAAAATTTAGTTGAAAAAATTAAGGAGCACAGTACGATAAATAGAGCAATATTTAAAATATGTAAAAAAAAATTTTTTATCAAATTAAATTCTAAAACTTTATAAATTATCCGCCTAATAATATTTCTTTCCTAAAAACAAGATATTTTTAATTAAAAAGTTTAAAATAAGTATCAAAAATGAGGAGCAATGAGGAGCAATTTTAAATAAATGTAAAGTTAACTGTAAATTTAAAACATTTTTCAAATAAAATTTTTAAAAATTCATAAAAATTACCCACCTCATAATATTTCTTTCCTGAAAACAAGTTATTTTTAAATAAATAGTTTAAATTAGTATTAAAAAATGAGGAGCAATTATGTATAGAATTGAAAACTAGGAGCAACTGGGAAAAAGAAAGCGATAGAAAAATTTATTTTAAATAAATTAAATTTTTATTGTAAAATAAAAGATAAGAACAAGGAGCAAATTATTAAAAATGTATTTAAAAATAATAAAAAGATTATATAGTTAAAATAATGATAAAATATGAGGAGCAAGGGATACGGAGCAAAAGCTAATCAGCAAAGACAAAGAGAGCAATGAGGAAAATACTAGAAAATAATATTATTTTAAACAATATAATCTTTTTATTATTTGAAAGATCTTAAGTTTAAGAAAAAAAACTAAAAAAAATTTTTAAAAGATTAAATGGTAATCAGATAACGTTTAAATTTGATAAGATAAACGTGGTATGATAATTTGATTAAAAAAGATTAAAATACGTCTATTTATTAAGGATGGAGGATGGCATAATTTTAAAAGAATTAAAAGAATAAATGAACCGCAAAAATATTCTTAATAAATATCGATTACAATAATGAAAAGAGCAACAAGAGAGAAGTTGCCACAACCAGCCCCCCTTCCCCTTTCTTCCCTCTCTTATTTTGCCAGCTCTGCGCACACTTCTTTTCTTTTCTTTATTTGCCAGTCACTTCCTTTCTTTTAATGTATGCCGCTTCTCAAGAAAAACAACAGATGGTGTTTTGGCGGGAAAATTAAAATACTGTTTTTTTCCATCTTATATTTTAAAAAAGCAAAGCCAAAAATAAATTCAAATTTTTATTTATATTAATTAAACTACAATTCACATGAGTATAAATAAATTAAAGGGACCAAACAATAAAAAAATTTAAAAATGAAAAGTGGCATATTTAATAATTTGGGCGCAGTCTTTACAAACAAAAAATTTATAAGTATATGTATTTCCTTCGATTTTAATAATATCATCTTGCTTCATTCCAAATAGCGTTTCAAAGCATTGATTACACCAAGTTGAGAGCTCGAAGTTATGATCCAAAAATCCTAGAAATGTGGAGTAGTCCAATTTTTCACCATTTTTAAGCATTTGATTGATTTCCTTTGTCAATGGATGCCAAGAGCAGTCCCAAAATTCAGCTTCTCCCTAAATAATTTAAGTTAAATTTGATTTTTTTGGACGCATTTACCTCCAAAACACTTTGCTCAACAACATTTTGAGGCATTTCATTCGGAGAAGCGAAGGTATGAGCCAAAAATGGTGCAGCTCCCTAAAAATTTTCATGAAAAATTTAAGATTTTTTAAAATTACCTCTTGCTCAATATCCTTAATATTTAAAAAGCTCGCGAAGGTTTGCTCCATAATTATTATTTTAGCTAGTTTCTAAAGTTCTGGAAAATAAATTATTAAAAATTAAGTAAAAAATGAGCAAAAAAATATTTAGGAGGAATATTAGTTGTGTAAATTATTGGAGAATGAGCGCAAGCGCTCCTCCTATATCTTTTTTTTTTGAGAGCTCACGCAAAGTAGCCCTCCTCATAGCTCTATATACCATAACCTCCCTCTATTTGAAATCCTATTTCTTAATAAAATCGAAGCCAAACAAAATTTAAATTTTATTGATTAATTAATTTATTTACAATTTTTGTGACAAACAAGTCAGGGTTAGATTGAGAATCCAACAATTTAATATATTGTGGGAACGAATAATTTAGAGAAAGAAAATATACAAGGGAAATACAGTGGTGAGAGCAAGTTTTTGCTAAAGGAGATTGATAGGGATTTACATTTTTTAAAATAGAAAAATTTTTCAAGAAATGTTTAGATATACATTCACTAATAGGGAGAGCTAGGCTATCAAAATAAATCACTTTTCTTCCTTCTGTGTATATAAGAGCAATCCAATGTGATCCTCCTGAATTTTGAGAGTCCATATTTATGATGAGCACTGAAGGGAGCCGAGTAATCCTTGTAGGAGGAGGCCTGTCACACGGAAAACATCCCTGAAATAGTTGGCTCGTTAAAGGGTTTGAGTTCAAAATTTTCACTATTTGACTGCTGTACATCTGTAGTATTATATCTTTTTCTTTGATAAATTACCCAAAAGAAGGATCGAAGTTGATAAACAATGAGACTTAAAATGAGCACAAAATAAAGTCCAATCATTCCCCAACAAAAAATGTGCCCATAAAGATCATCTCCAGGACTCTCCTTGCAAAGTTGTATTGTTGGAAGATTTCTATTCGGAAATCCTATTATAAGAGGTAAAGAAGTAGTAGATGGTCTTAGTTGTTTAATAAACTCTGAATATTCAGGTAAACTTTCCAAATTTACATCTGTATCTTTAAATAAAGAGTAGGAGCAAGGAGCAAAAATTAGAGTAAAAATTATAAATTTCATTTTAAGCAAAATTATTTAAAATAATATCAAATGGTGGTATCACTTGCAATAGTTCGGTTTTTATCGAGCATAATAAGAGAGTCCGCTTCTCCCATTACAATTAACATTGCTCCTCCTTCTGGAACGGCCTGGCTAAATTTAATATTTACTGCAGTCGTGCCGTTTCTTATTAAATCAAAGGAGCCTCCTTGTTCATCTCCACTATTGGTAAGATTAAAGACATAAATACAGCTACTTTGGCCAAATTGTTGATAAGTAATCCCGTTGCTCTCACATGAATTTGCAAAACCGAGAGCATCGTTCATATCATTAAACGCTCTAGCATATTTATAATTTCTATAATCTAGATCATAAGGAGCCTGAGGATAAGACCTTCCATTGGCAATAATACTAAGTTCTCTGACATTGAAATGCTGGAAATTAAACGGACTGCGCTCAACTGTACCCACATAATCCGAATTTGAAACGAGACCTAAAATTATTCTCCTAGGGATTTGATCCATGAATATATTTGAATTAAATTCGTAACGACCATGACTTATAAATAACTGTTTCATCATTGTCTTTCTAATAGCATAGCGAGCTGGTTTTGTATCAAGTTTTCTTGTAATATCTAAAGCCAGTCCATCCATGAGCTCAACTTTTTTAACATAGAGCTTGCAGCTCACTACTTCAAAATGATAATTTGTTGCTTGAGCGAGAGCTGGAGGGGTAGGAGGAGCTATCAATACAAATCTATTATCATTCGGTAGAATCTCAATATCAACCTCACAATGATTAATTAAATATAGTGGTTGATTAAAGATATCTGCGTCTAATTTTGAAACAAACTGGGCCGTTCTGCTGTTAGTAAATAAACTTTTCCTTGAATTAAAAGAGCTCCCTAACTGTTGATTTGTTCCAGGTTCATAATAATAGCCAGAAGAATTTAAGTGAGAGCTCTTTGCTCCTGCTGAGTAAGAGAGCTCATGAGACAAATAGGTCTTGTATGCGTAGAGTGAGTTTGAGTTGAAAATTTCTCTACCATTTACACTAACTCTCATATTATTAATAAAAGTTTTACCAATCATTTGTATTGGTGCCACATTTTCGTCTAAGGTTAAATTTACAAGTTGACCACTAGCATTTTCTTTCCGAATGCGAAATTCAGTGAGTAAATAACATTTTGATAAATCAATGTAGTTTGAACTCGAATGAATTTTAAAGTGGTAGGGAGTATCTGTGAGAGGGTTACTAGGAAGAATTTCAAATACTTTGGAGGAGGAGATGCTCACATTTGTAGGAGGAACATGAAAAAAGTCGAGAGCATTTGTTATAGAATTGATACTTTCTCCGTCAATTTTGTGGAAAGCCATAATTATTTTAAATAATTTTTAATAGAGACCAAAAGCGTCTTTTCGTAATCTTTTTCTTTTAATAAATGTTTGATGAAGTTTATCTAATTCTCGTTTCCTTTTTATACACTTTTTTACTCCTGTTCCAAACTGTTTAGGGAGACCACCCTTCTCCAACACAGTATCGATTCCTTTTCTTCCTTCACTAACTAATGCTTCTTTTATTGGCTCTCCCTTGTTAACTCTTTCTAAGACTCTCTGTCCTGTGTTAAGAGCTTCCGCAGATACAGTACTCCCTACTCTTTGAATAATAGGGAGTATGAACCGCCAGAGACCTCGCATCACATCACCAACGCCTGCTCCTCTTTGACCATAACCCCTTTGAAAGGGAGGAGCTCCTCTGAAATAATTATATTCGTCTGAAATACCGTGTCCAATCATCTCATTGGGCAGGAAATTATCGTAGGATACCGTACTTGTATCAAAAATAATATGAACCATTTTTTAATTAATTTAAAGCTAAAAATGAGTAAATTTTAAAAATGAGCTATTTATATAGAAATGAAATTCAAAATTAAAAGTTTATCACTTTTTTAAAAATTAATACAATATGAACTGTTCCGAAAGCAAAAGGGACTAATCTTCCATTATCCATAGTTCTTAATTCAACTTCAATTTCATTAATTTCTCTAGGGAGCACACGCGCGTAGATGGGTGAGTCATAAATCTTCTCATTGTATTCTCCCGGCACTGCACCTGAAATAGAGACAACTCGAAGAAGAGAGCTGAGGGAATTTCCGACAATCATGTTTTCTGTCAATCCTTTGGCATATATGGCAAAACTTGAGAACCCTCCTCTCAAATCACAACCGTACTTTGCAATTTCATTATTATAAACATTATTAGGATTAGAAAATCCCAAGACATACCCAAGTTGAGGGGAGAAAGAAATCGATAATATGCTTTCGTTTTTAAAAACTGCCTTGAAGCGAGAAAAATCCTTGAGATAATGTAATTCAGTTGAATCTATTATATTTTTTAGCTGAGTAAGATTAGGTGTTGCTTCCTTCAGTTTGTAGTCTTTCTCTGCTTCTCTTCCTCCTTTTTACCTAATCCTAAAGTAGTCAAAACACCTGATGGTTTTTCTTGCTCATTTTTATCCTTCTTGTCTAGCCCTATAGAACTCAAAACACTTGAAGGAGGCTTTTGAGTTGTCGATTTATCTTGCTCTTTTTTCTCTTCCTTCTTATTTAACCCTATGGAACTCAAAGCACTTGAAGGACGTGTTTGAGATGGTGGCTTATCTTGCTCCTTTTTCTCTTCCTTTTTAGCTATTCCAATAGTACTCGGGAGGTTAGAAGATGGCTTTTGAGTCGGAGGTTTTTCTTGTTCCTTCTTATTTTCCTCTTTACTCACTCTTATATTACTTAGAACAGGAGGGTTTTGTGTCACAGGTTTTTCATGGTGAACTTGCTCTTCCTTCTTACCAGGTTTTATGGTACTCAAGTCGGTAGAAGTTGGTTGCTGAGGAACACTTGCCTGTGCCTGTGGCTCTTTCTCCTCTTTTCTTTCTTTCTTTGGTTTTGGAGGTAGAGTCTTCGCATCTTCTATTGTAGAAGGTATTGGAGACTTTTTTTCTCATTTTCTTCCAAATAAAGTGGTGGGGTTCTTGGCTCTTCTCTTGTTGGAGAAGGAGTTTTATCTTTATTCTCGTCCTCTAGATATAGGGGTGGGGTTATTAGTTCTGGCGAAGGAGATTTTTCTTTATTTTCTTCTTCCTCCTCGTATAGTGGAGGAGTTTTTAACGGAGGAGATATCGGTTCATCTTCAGAGCGTTTAATCCTCTCCGCTCTTGGAGGAGATCTGAGAAGAGATGGAGGAGGAATAAATGCTCCTGGTTTTTCAACAGAGTCAATAGCATCAGACTGATGTTTAAGTGTTGTAGATAAATAATTTCTGAGAGCTTCAACACTATTATGAGATGCTGCAGGAACTGGTACTTGGAGAACATTTTTCTTCAAATTGTCATCAATAAAATGTATTTTCATCCATTGCTCATCAAGAGTACCAATTGTTGACGGCCAAGAGAATGGGTAGCTTATACTGTGTACTCCACAAACCCAATTACCTGAGAAATATAAGGGTTTGGGGAGATGGACTCGAAATTTATTTGGCTGATTATCTGGGTAATCTGTAGTATTGCTTTCAAGAAATACAAAGAAACTATTTGACATTTTTATTTAAAAAAATTTTTTTACAAATAGATGAAAAATTATAAATTGATAAACAATGAAACAATTGAATGTCTTTTATACTAATTGCGACTCTGAAATCCATTCTCGTTCTGGATATCCTATATATTTTACAAGCAACTCATATGTTCCATCTGACCTCTTTCTCTTTCTATAAACCTTTTCAATTCGGTACTCAGTATCTGCATCTTTTCGCACACGAGCCAGCTCCTCTCCATAGAAGGAGCCTTTGAATCTTTCACCTTTCTCATCTCTAACTTTGTATCGAATTGGTTTAGCTTGGTTAAACACCTGATCAACTTCCAAAATTTCATCGCCCCAATTTGGAATATACCCTTTTTCAAATGCTCCTTTCCCAACACTCATCCTTACATTTTCTCCTTCCTTGAACTTTGGTTTGCCTTTTGTAAAATCAAACCCTCCATAAATTTTCTTCCATACCTCCTGAGCATTCTCAAAATTTACATCAATAGGTCGCATCCCATGTACTCTGCACTTTGACTTATTGATTCCTTCAAGAATTTTCGGCAAAACATCAATCCAGTTGAGTATGATGTTCTGAGAAAAATATCGATATAGTCGCTGTTTAACATTGCGGATTGCTCTCTCAGCTAATGAGGCTTTAACTGTTGAATGGACTGGTTCAATCTTTTGTATCTCTTCTTTTTCAAAATATTCTTTTATTAATTTATTGCGAAACTCCAAGCCTTTATCTGAAAATATTCTGTGTGGTTTCATAGGCATTTGACCCATGAGGAGCTTGAATGCTTCGACCATATCTTCAGCTTTCTTTGCCTTGACAGGGACTCCAAAGAGCCTTTTTGAAAGAACATCAATTCCTAAGAGCAAGTATCGATTGCCTTTATTATGTCTGGAGAGAGCTTGAAAATCGGCCAAGTCTACTTGGACATCTGTCATAAATCCTGTTGCTATTGTTTTACTTCGAGGAAAATGCACCCTTTTTGGGCGCATTAGAGTATAGGTGCGGTGTCCTTCCAGAAAATTTTGTACAGCGCTCCTGGGTATATCTTTTTCAATTTTTCTAGCCTCATGCAATAAACTATCAATTCCTGAAAATGCTGCAGGGGATTCTGGATTATTATATAGTTGTTTTAAGAGTTTAATATAATCTGTCATTTTTCTTAAATTTACCAAAGTGATGGTTTAAATTTAGAAGAATTCGATTCTTTACGTCTAGCTTTACTAAGGTTTTTTGCCAATAAACGGCCCGCCCTTTCTGATTGGCTCTTTGAAACAGTTCTTCTCATTCGCTTCTCCTCCCTTTCTGGAGAACCCTCTCTTTTTCGTTTAAAAAGTTGTCGCAATCTAGGAGGTGAGGGAGATCTACCATCTCTAAGTATTCTATGACGTTGTCGAGATGGTTTGGCTCTATTCAGTAAATTTGCCACCTCATCACGACGCATTTGTTGTAATACTCCATGATCAAGTGGTACTTTAACATTTTGAGCAGCTTTCCTTCTCTGTAATAGCTCTTTCCTCTTTTGATTTTGCGCTGTTTCTATTTGTATAGCCATAAGTTCTTTGTTTTCATATGTATTCTTCCTTTTTTTAACCCCTTCATTGTTATTTGAATCTTGCTCTCTCTTCTTGGTTTGGAGAGGAATAGGAGGAGAAGGAGTTAATGGAACATTTTCATTAGTAGGAGGAGAAGGATAGAGTGGAATATCTTCATTAGTATTGCTCTCATTTTCAATATAGGAAGAATATCTGGCCTTTCCTTTCTTCTTTGGTTTCTTACTCTTTTTAATATTTTTTGAAACATTTCTTAACTTCTTAGAATTGATATTATATTCAGGTTTAGAAGTACTTGGTTGTGTAGGAGAAATAGGAGGTGAAGGCAATTGAGGAGCCTCGTAATTTTGCTCTGATGATGGAATAGAAGGAGGAGGAACAAGATTATATGCTCTATTAGGAGGTTGTGTTGGATATGATGAGAATGAAAGATCATCGCTCATCCAAAGATCGTCATCGTTCTCATTGATATTTGTTGAAGGATGGACTAAATTTTGACTCATGATAGCTCCTTTAGGAGATGCAACGAGCTCAACCTTAACAGGGCGATTTTCTCGTTCATTCCTCATAGTTAGATAACGCCTCAGCTCCTGATTGTAAAGAGTATTTTTTACTGAAGATCTATTCTTTTTACTTTTAATTCCTTCAAGCTCTCTTTTAGCAAAATCAATATTTGGCTCACCAGTATAAGTTGTAAGTCCTCTGTAAATATCTTGAGGGACGAGAACAAATTTATTTGCCATTATTATTAATGTTAAATTTTAAAATTAATTTTTGCTTTTTATAGTAAATGAACGCGCCAATTCAATAAGAATAGGAGTAATGAGCGCAGCAAATGCTCCTACTCCAAATCCACTGCCTTTTTGATTTAAAACTTTTCTAGCTCCTCTCTCACTCCTAGCACGGCTCATACGACGTACAAAATCTACATACGGTAACAGACGTTTCTTTTGACGAGTGGAAAGATTAAATCTTGATTTGACAATATTTAAACAAATTTCTGCTAAAGACAAAAGATGTTGAGAATTTGCAACTCTTAAGAGTCTCCTGGTTTTTTGTTGGGACTTTGTCCGAGCAAGCTTTCGTAAAAACTCAATATTTTCTTTTACTAAATTACTAACCATTTTAATAACCGTTTTTAGGAATGAAAATTATTTTTTCTTCGTCCTCTTTAAATATGTTTGTCCGAAGTTTCAAGCTAGGATCTGAAGAGGCATGCATATCGATAACCAGATATCCATAAGGCTCATTAGTAGCTTGTTTATATGCGTCAAGAAAATAATCTAATTGACGAGGAAAGAGCTGTACTCCAATATTTCGAACAGATAAAACAGAATTTGGAGAGCGCATGAGCACTAAGTATTGAGCATTCTGGCGAGCAACCTTTATCTTTTTCTCAAATAAATTTTGCGTGACAAATACGATTGAAAAATTTTGATGGTGCGACTTTTTCGTGAAAAGCTCAGACAAATATTTTTCATCAATCGAAGTGAGCAAGTCATCGAGGATAAGAAGCAAAGGTTTTGAAAATTTTTTAATAAGCTCCTCTGGAGGAGCACCTGCATATACACTTACTCCGGATTTTTGAAGAAGAGGTACAATATTACTCATTTCACCAAAGCAGTATAATATAGATTTGGGTGTAGGATCAACTAAATAAGCTGCTTCGGCAATAAATTTTAATAAAAAAGTGCTCTTTCCGCTAGAGCTCGGACCTGAAACAATCATACCAAAAGGCGATTTAAAATTCAGTTCTTTATTCGAAAATGTGGAAGATTCCATAACAAATAATTTAGGAAAATAAAATTACAATTAATTGATACTAATAAATCAAAAAATATTTAAAATGATTTACTGAATCGATGCTATAGCTTCCATCTCTTCTTTTTCCATCTCAACCGCTTGCTCCTTAAGAGCTTCCAATTTTTGCGCTTGAGTTGGGATCCCAGTTGTAGCAGCCGATAATTTGTCAAAGAATTCATTAAGTATTCCCTCTTCAACTGTAGCAGGTGTGGGAGGTTGTGGTTCTAATGGCGGAGAGACTGGTGGAGTTGCTAATGGCGGTGAAAGAAGAGGAGTAGGGTGTGTAATTGGAGCTTGAGGCTTAGGAGCTGAGAGAGTAGCTTGAATATTAAGTGAAGGAGCAGGAAGAGCTGAAGGTGGTGGAGGAGGAGGTATATTTTCCTTAACATTCTTATTTTCCTCACAACATTTGACATCGCAAAAACTTCCATTTATATTAAACACTCTTCCTTTATTACGAATTTTAAAAAAGCAATGGCCAGGTAGGTCGTAAATTTTATCAAATGGTACAAAACGGCTTCCTGCAAAACGTGTGCACCAAGTTGTTACTCCCTCCTTGGTGATGGCGAAGTCGAGCTCGACTTCAGTGCTCTTACATTCCCTGCATCTTCCAGCTTGGTCGTAGGGGACAAAGCGGGGAGTGGAAAGGCGGGAGCTGGAGAGAGTAATTCCTATTGAAGTAATACTAAATTCAACCTCTGGTAGGATTTGGGAGGCAAGAAATTTTTTATCGGTCATATTCAAAGCCATATTTAAATTTAAAATAATCTATAAATTACTAAATTAATTTATGAAATAGGATGAAGAATATCACGAATGATTTATGAAATATGAGAAATTGCAGCTAACTAACAAAATGGTGCTAATATTTACAAGCTCCGCCTTCGAGAACCATTAAAAACATTAATTTATTAATTAAAATCGTTTAAAATATTTTTAATTATATTTGAACATTAGACTCTAGTGTTATATTAGACCGTTGCTCCTAGTTTATATCAGAGAAAGGAATTTAATGTATGTATAAAATAAGAGAGGAATTTAAGTCACCCTGCTTCTCTGTGTCTTTAACCTTTTATCCTCTATTATTTCTCAGACTCGAGTGTCTTGTTAGACCATTCATACAACTACAAGACAGAGAAGAAAACTTCGCATTTATATAAAATAGAGGAGAAAATTTGAGTACACTGCTACTCTGCGTCTCTAACCTTCTCTTTCTAAAATGAATGAAAAAGTACTGTACCTTTCGCGCACTGCCATCGTCAGATTAAAAGGGAATCCTTTCCTCGCTGTTATTTAATTACCCATTAAAATAAATAAAATTAAAACAAAACAATTTTAAAAAGTTTATACAAAAAAGAATTTAAAAAAAGTCATTGTCTCGTTTCACTTATTAAATTTAAAGCTCTAAAAAGAGCTGTATGGGTTTAAGTTTGTTGTTGTTGACCATTTTGTCCATTGTCCAAATACTGTTGTCCATTGTCCAACTACCACTCATCCCACGACTTAAATTTATCGGTAAGTATAAAGAAACCCAATTAGTAGTACTAATTGGTCGCTTACGCCCCAAACCCCTTAATTTGGTTAATTTTCCCCCTTGACACTCGGAGTAATTAATTATTCACTAAGTGAATTACCCCTTACCCTACGACTTCGATTCATGGGTTAGATTCAGTGAAAACCAATTAGTAGGTACTAATTGGTCAATTAACCCCTTCCCCACAACTTCAATTCATCGGCAATTTCAAAGGGAATTGTTCAATAGGTGTTAATTGGTCGTCCAACTACCACTCATCCCACGACTTAAATTTATCGGTAAGTATAAAGAAACCCAATTAGTAGTACTAATTGGTCGCTTACGCCCCAAACCCCTTAATTTGGTTAATTTTCCCCCTTGACACTCGGAGTAATTAATTATTCACTAAGTGAATTACCCCTTACCCTACGACTTCGATTCATGGGTTAGATTCAGTGAAAACCAATTAGTAGGTACTAATTGGTCAATTAACCCCTTCCCCACAACTTCAATTCATCGGCAATTTCAAAGGGAATTGTTCAATAGGTGTTAATTGGTCAATTAGTTAACCTAATTATCAAAGGAAATCTTCCGAAAACCCCCTACACCCATAGGATATTAGCGGCAAAATCAAAGAAAATTAGGCGGAAACCCCCTACACCCTTTGGTTTGACCGGACCCCTCCCCCCCGAAGTGGCGCGGTCCCTTACTACTCCCCTTTTATTTGACTTGAGCGGTCCTGGACTTTTAAACTCTGTCTCAAGTGAATTAGCTGAAACAGAAAAGAAGCCACAACAAAATAAACAAATAAAATTTACAAGAAAGCAAACTTGGCCTACTCGCTGGCGTGCCAGTTTATTCCGGAAGAGGCTTGATCGAAACCTTTTCAATGTTGGATTTGGAAAATAAAAAGAATTTAACGAAAATATTGTTTTTATTGATGAAACAATTAAATCAGTTATTTTATTAGTTTAATTATTTACTTGATCTCTCCAAAATATATTCCAAATAATTTTTATTTAATGTAATTAATTGATTGTCAAAATAAAAAATTAATTTTTAATTGAATTTTTAAATTATTTTTGTGAAAAAAATTTGTATAAGAAATGTAAGGTTGTACATTCAGGAAGAGTAAGTTAGGATATTTAAATAAAAAAAAATGATTGGACTAATCTGGTTATTTGATTTAGAAATCACTAATTTTTAATTTTTTATTTTCACATTTTCCAATAATGACAAAAAGTGTGGTTTTAAAACAAGTTTTTTTCCAAATCTATACCTAATTTAGGAAAATTTTCTACACGTAATTTTGCGTCTGGAAAAGAATGATTTTAATATTTTTTAATATTCATTTCTAAAAAATGCTGATAAAATTATTAAAGTTTTAATTCAAAATTATTTTCCTTCAATTTTGACATAAAATTTGAAATACAACCTGTTTATTCTTTCACAAAAAAAAGAATTCTTTTACCATTCTTTCACACTCAAAAAATATTTTAGGTAACACTTAATAATTGTTGCATTTTTTGCGTTAGATTATTGACTAACATTGAATGTTTAGTATATTTTTGATATTGTTGCGATTAAAAGAGAAAAGAACGTGTTTTTATTTAAAAATTATTTTTTTATTTTTTTTGAAAATATTATGTTAAAAATATTTAGAAAATATTTTTCCCTTATAATTTTAAAATTTTTCTAAATAAAATTTACCTCTTTTTAACCAAAATCCTTTTGCATAATTTAGTTAGGAAGATATACACTCCGTTCCAAAAGTATATAGCCACCCAATTTTTTTACTAAATCTCTAGCTAATTAAATTTTTAAATAGGTTATGATTAATTTGAAATATTTTTTAGACCCATTCTAAAGATCTGATAATGTTATTTTATGCGTTATGAAAATATACGAGTAGAAATTAGGGGTTATTTGATTTTACTCAAAATTAATGCGTTCCAAAAGTATATAGCCACCTTTGTTTTATAGGTTTCTGATATTGGGAAAAATCTACAAAAATTTTTGTGAACATATCTATCAATATAGATAAGAAATACAAAAGAAATGAAGTTCTGATGTACTTGCATCATCGAGATCTTGAAACCCAAAAATCAACGGAAAAACGGGGTAGACGTCTTTAAAAAATATTTTCGACCCCTTACAGTTGAAATAAAAATTTTATTTTGGGCTCATTTGAAAGCCCTTGAAATTTGCTACAAGATTGTTTTTATCTTCTAATGAAGAAAAAATTCTTCTTTGAGAAATAATGAGTTTAGTTTATAAGTTATATTTTTTCAAATTTTTGGGGGGCGTTTGAGTGATTTTTATGACCTAAGAGTTTATCACATTAGGTCTTACAGTTGAATTTTTTTCGGAAAATAAAATTAATGCTATCTTGTAGCAAATTTCAAGGGCTTTCAAATGAGCTCAAAATAAAATTTTTATTTCATCTGTAAGGGGTCGAAAATATTTTTTAAAGACGTCTACCCCGTTTTTCCGTTGATTTTTGGGTTTCAAGATCTCGATGATGCAAGTACATCAGAACTTCATTTCTTTTGTATTTCTTATCTATATTGATAGATATGTTCACAAAAATTTTTGTAGATTTTTCCCAATATCAGAAACCTATAAAACAAAGGTGGCTATATACTTTTGGAACGCATTAATTTTGAGTAAAATCAAATAACCCCTAATTTCTACTCGTATATTTTCATAACGCATAAAATAACATTATCAGATCTTTAGAATGGGTCTAAAAAATATTTCAAATTAATCATAACCTATTTAAAAATTTAATTAGCTAGAGATTTAGTAAAAAAATTGGGTGGCTATATACTTTTGGAACGGAGTGTACAGTCGTGGAAAAAAGTATGGAAGCACTAGAAAAATTTTATTTAATTCTTAATTTTTCATTCAAAAAATACGTTCTATATACCAATCGAAAGCTCTATTCGTATCTCAGTTGACATGTTTCTGCATTTTTCATGAAAATGAAAATTGGCCGAGATAATCCGGATCTACCGGATATACCAAATCCCATTTTTTCGGAAAAATTTTTCGGAACAAATTTAACAAACCCAAATGATAAAGCATATTTTTGTGAGTATTTTCCACAAAATCGCTTAGAAATATCTTTTTCCGGAGCAGAGATATGATTTTTTGAAAATGGCATTTTTCGCTTAAAAATTGAATTTTTTGCAAAAATAGACGAAAAATGCCATTTTCAAAAAATCATATCTCTGCTCCGGAAAAGATATCACAAAAATATGCTTTATCATTTGGGTTTGTTAAATTTGTTCCGAAAAACTTTTCCGAAAAAATGGGATTTGGTATATCCGGTAGATCCGGATTATCTCGGCCAATTTTCATTTTCATGAAAAATGCAGAAAGATGTCAACTGAGATACGAATAGAGCTTTCGATTGGTATATAGAACGTATTTTTTGAATGAAAAATTAAGAATTAAGAAAAAAATTTCTAGCGCTTCCATACTTTTTTCAACGACTGTACATACTTCTCTCTCTTTCTTTCTTTTATGTTATACCACCCATAAAAAGATGAAATCTATCCAGCATAAATTTACAAGTAATGCTTTAAATGAAAAATAGTTGTTACTATAGCAGCAAAGAATTTTAGCAAGAAATGCCTTTTTGAGAACAAAAAATGCCAATAAAAACATAATGAAGTTTAAAAAGGAAAGTAAAAAGGGTCAAAGAGGTTAGCCCCTTACATACATCCAAAATATGAAGATCTGTATTAGTAAGTAAAAAAGGATATCAATTGGTAGTTGGCATGCCGTAACGTTACTTCGTCATAAAAATAACGTGCCTCTCCACAATTTAAATATTTCAAGAAATCCTCCTTCTCCCTCTAAGCTTTACTCATTTACATTTTTATTTAAAATCAATTCCTTTTGCATTCAAAATGTTTTTTTCTTGAAATGTTTTTTCTCTCAAAACTAGTCATTTTGTTTACCAGAAATAAAAAGACGGATTTACTTACTATATAGCCTTAAGGGAAGTGTCAACCATAAAATTATAGAACAAAATCGAGAAGAGGCAAAAACTGCAATTGACAGCCGGCAAATGCACCCCAAAATTGAAAAGGAAAAGTTATTCCCAAAAGAATTTTTGGCTCATCAATTTTCAGTCTATTTTAAACTTTTAAATTCCCTTATTTTTTCCTTATTTTCTATCAATCATTAGCAAGAACATTTGCGCAAAGAAAATTTTTTTTGAAGAAATTGAAAGATATTTCTCGATATTGCTGGGCTTATTTCGCACTTTCGCGTTTCGCATCTTTCGCATTCTCGCATTTTTAGGCGCGAAAAGTTTCGCATTTCGCATTTCGCTTTTTATTTTTCCATTACGCCAAGCCCTGTTATGCAAATACTAACCTATTAATAAAAAATAGGGATTAAATAGGATAAAAAATAGGGATTATTATTGAATGATTTTTAAAACAGTTTAAAAATTTTTTAGCCAATATTTTTCAATTTATTTCATTTTTGGCTTAACTTTTGCTTGCCATCATAATTAAATTGAGAGAAATTATTAAATAAATATACTTTTAATAAATTTTAGATATTTGTTTGGAAAAATATACAAAATTATTAAATAACAAAATTTTGGATTTACAAATTTTTGGTTTTTTGCTTTACTTATTATTGGCTTTACTTATTTTTATTGGTGGCTTTACTTATACTTTTTAATATTGTTGGTTTAATTATACTTTTTAATATAATTTATATATTTGTTAAAAAAATATACAAGATTATTAAATAAAAAAGATTGGATTTTCAAATTTTTAGCCAATATTTTCGGTTTCTTTCATTTTTAGCTTAACTTTTGCTTACAATAATAATCCAATTGAAGTAAATTAAGAAGATTAATTGATTTCCGACAAAGATTGTACTTATTCCTGTAACAATTCATAGTAAGAAGGTTTAGAATTTGTTAAATATACTCTTTAATAAATTTTAGTTATTTGTTTGGAAAAATATACAAAATTATTAAATAAAAAAAGATTTGATTTTAAAAATTTTTGGTTTTTTGCTTTCTAGTTGTAGGGAATTATTAAAATTCAACTATTTATTAAAAATGTTTGCACCAGGCTTTATTAAAAATCCCGAAGAAATTAAGGAGATTACTAATATTCCTAAAGATTTGATTACATTAAATGTAAATTTTTTCCACTCTTTAAATACATTTTTAATTTAGGATAATAAATTACTTGATGATTTTGTTATAGATAAATACTCCAACATTCTTTCTACAAAATATAATATTAAAATATTGAAACCTGATCAATTATTATATATTCGAAACAAACAAGAACATGTTTTGAATATTAATCTTAATCAACTAAAAAAAGACTTTGGTTTTTTTTAAATTTTACTTTAACATAGAAAATATTTCATGTTTCAGATTATTATTTGTATTTTTTTACATTTTTTCGACGCTTAATTTTCTCATTTTAGGTATCGATGTTAAAAAGTCTTTTATATTTTTTGCTATCTGTATTAGTCGTCGTCAGCATAGTTTTCTTATTCGAGTTTAAATGTCAAATACTCGGTCAACATTTCTGTTTTTGATAGCTTATCTATGGCTGGTCCAATGTAAATTTTAACAATCGTTATGTTAAATAATTAACAATTTAGAGCTAAAAATTCTTCAATTTGGAAGGAAGCGGTGGTTCCAATAGAAATGATTTTATGGGAAAATTTTAAAATTTCTAAAGCCGTTTTCATTAAATGTCCTTTACAGTCAAACACATTTGACTGCGGACTTATGTCTTTGCAGCATTAGAGGTATCTTTAATTAAAATTATATATAACTTATAAATGTATTTGCTGTATAATCAAAAAAATAATTCTTAGAATCTCGTTTCAAATTCAATTAATGATTTGAATGATATTGAATGGCAATATTCTCAAAAAAATATGTTATTCTATAGAAAATGGGTACTTTATAGTTTAGTTGAAAAACAGGTCATCAATAAAAATTTTTAAAATTATTATAAAAATTTAAAAAACCAATAAAAATTTTAAAGCAATAAAAATCATCAATAAAATTATATTTAAATTTTATTAATTTAAATATAATTTAAGTGTTTTTTACTTATAGATGAATTATAATACTGAATGTTGTGTTGGAACATCCTCCTCCTCTTCCTTTTCTGAAGAACGTTTAAATAAAAATATTAATAGTGTTGAGGTAGAGCAAAATCAATCTTGTTCTTTAACTACTGGAGTTTTAAATGAAGAAAATAATGGAGGAGGAATTCATTCTAATAAAAATAATTTACCTGTTGTTGGAGGAAGTGGAAGAGAAAATACTGAAAGTCAAATTGGTTTATTTAGGAAATTATAAAACTTAATTTCGAAATCTTTTTTGATATTTTTTCAAAAAAAATTAAAAAAATTTTTAGGGCTTTAAAATTAGTTTATTTTTGTTTAATTTTTAAGATAAATTACAACAAAATCAGTCTTGTTCTTCTGCTTCACATCCTGGAGTTCTAAATGATGAAAGTAATGGAGGAGGAACTCCTGTTATATTCTTAACTTGTGAATATATTGGTGTTGGAGGTGGAGATAGAAATATGGAAGATGAATGTTTGTTAATTTTGTTAAACATAAAAACTATTATGAATTTTTTTATTTTTTTTCAAAAAATTCTTAATATGTGGTTTAAAATTGGTTTATTTTTTTTAATTTTTAGCAATGGAACAATTACAACAAAATCAATCTGGTTCCCCAAGTGAAGGAGAAAATGCTTGTAGTCAAGGCTGGTTTATTCTGCAAATTAAAAACTTAATTATGTAAGACTTCGGCTCATGAACACAACAGAACTCATGTTTTTCTTGTCTAAAAAGTTGTGAAAAGGTAAAATATCAATATAAAAGTACTCAAAATGGTCCACTTTTGCATTTTTCCCGGATTTTCAGACCCCTGAAAATCCGGGAACCATAGGGGGACCAAGCTGATTTTTGGGGTCAAAAATTCGAATATACAAATAATAGCTCATTCGAAAGGGCTCGACGAGCTGAGTTGAATGTCGCCAAAATCAGCTCGATTAGATGATTATGAACAAAGTTATGACCAACAGAATCTTCGCTGGAAAAACTGTTTTAGTGCTGCTACGGAGGGTAGGCCGGGCATGGTCTTCGCTACACGATGGCCGTGCTTCGCTGCGGTCGTGCTCGCTTCGCTCGCGGCGACCGTAGCGAAGCGGCGGCCATCGTTCCGCTCGACATGCCCGGCTTCCTCCGCAGCGGCAAAAACTTTTTTCCGCGGTTGCCTTATGGGAGGGTTAAAAACAAACGATCATAACCTTGTCAAATCAAGTCAGATTTCGTTGATTTTGGTGTCATTCGACTCAGCTCGACGAGCTCTTTAGAATGAGCTATTATTTGCATATTCGAATTTTTGACCCCAAAAATCAGCTTGGTCACCCCTATGGTTCCCGGATTTTCAGGGGTCTGAAAATCCGGGAAAAATGCACAAGAGGACCATTTTGAGTACTTTTATACTGATATTTTACCTTTCACAACTTTTTAGAAAAGAAAAACATGAGTTCTGTTGTGTTTATGAGCCGAAGTCTAGCCCTTAATTAAAAAAAATTTTAAATTTTTTTCAAAAAATTCAAGAAATTAAAAAAATTTTTTACAAACTATTGATTTTTTCTCAAAAAATTTAAAAAAAAATTCTTTAAAAATAAAAAAAATTTCTTTCAAATTTTTGTTTAATTCTTTAGTTCAATTACAACAAAATCAATATTGTTCTTCCGAATCTTCTCATATTGTTTTAAATGGAGAAAATAATAGAGGAGTTTGTTCTAATAATAATCAATCAAATGTTGGAAGAACAAATGGAGGAGAAAATATTTGTAATCAAGGCTGGTTATTCAAAAAATAAAAAAATTTTACAAACTTTTTTGATTTTTTTCAAAAAATTTTAAAAAATTCTTTAAAATAGGGATTAAAATTATTTATTTTTATTTAATTTTTAAGTTCAATTACAACAAAAGCAGCCTTGTTCTTCTTCAAGTTTACACATCGATTTAAATGGAGGAAGAGGAGGAATTAATTCTAATAATAATCAATCAAATGTTATAGCAAACGGAGGGGAAAATTCTGAAAGTCAAAGTTGGTTTATTTAGATATTAAAGAATTTTTTTTAAATTTTATGGAAAAAAAATTATTCGAAAATTTATTCAAAAAATTTTTTAATTTTTGAAATTTTTCTGAAAAAATTTTTTTCTGAAATTTTAATTCTGAAAATTTTTTTTATTTTTGATAAATTTTTTACTATTAGATATTAAAAGAATTAAATATTGCAAGTGTAAAGGATCAACACAGGATCAACATTTATCTGAAGAATGTTTAAAAAAAAGGAAAAAATTTGGGATTGTTAATAAAAACAATGTAATTTTAAAATTCATTAATGTTTATAATACAAATAAAAATCTTTATTTGATGATGATAATGATGATGAAAATTAAAACAAATCTCAAAATTTTGTTCTTTATTTTTCTTTGAGACTTGCTGCGTCGAAAGACGCCCCGTCTCAAATATTTTCTTTATTTATTTTTCTTTGAGACTTGCTGCGTCGAAAGACGCCCAGTCTCAAATATTAACTTTCTTTATTTTTCTTTGAGACTTGCTGCGTCGAAAGACGCCTTGTCTTAAATATTTCTTTCTAAATTTTAATTTATAATTTGTTTTAATTTTCGTCATCATTATCAACATCAAATAAAGATTTATTTAAATAATTATAATTTCACAATTAAGGAACTAGTTCTTCCAACACACGTAGAAAATAACATTCCATTTTGGGAATGGAGTAGTATTTTAGATAAAGAGCTGGATTCAAACGGAAATGTTGTCAAACTTTTCGTTCAATGGACAAACCTTGACCCAAGTTGGGAGGATCCCCAAGTAATTGCTGATTGTCCTTCAGAATTTTTCAATTATTCTTATACTGAAGGTGTAACTGATACAATTAAACATTTAATTCATCATACAGAAAATATACATGTTAAAAAAATATTAGAAAAGTTTTCCATCTCTCATCCCGAATTGATGAAAAAATACCCTTCATTGTTTAACTCACAAAGTCAGTTAAATACAAATTTATTAGAATTATCTTGCAAACAACGACAAAATAATCGAAAGAAAAAGCAAAAAATATTAAAATTAAATAAAAAATTAGATGAAAATCAAAGTAAAGAAATTACATGTAATCAAAATCAGGAAGACAATAATGAATGATTTGTTTAAAATTTTAATTTTTCATAAAATCGTTATTTGAAAAATTTTTAATTTTTATTGCTTGTTTTCAATTTTTAATTTACATACTAAAAAATTAAAATATTTTTTTTCTTTTAAATTTTATCGATTAATTGATTAATAACAAGGTAATGTTAATTTAGCAAATATCAAAATTTTGAAAATTTTTATTAATATATCAAATTATTTATTTCCCATTCATTTGAAAAGTTCGAGGAATTCTTCTTCTAGTCCTCCTTTTCAATTTTTACCATCTTCGGATCAAATTCTAAAGGCTTAATGCTTGCATGCACAATTTCAATTTCGTCTTAAAATTTTTAATTAGAGATGAAGGGAAAACATTACATCTCAATTTTGAGATGCAGTTGAGCAGTGAACTCCTTAACGTTAAATTTTGTTTTTCGACTCTGCTCGCCGAGCTCTTTCGAATGATACATAGAGACGAATCGGAGTCCAGGGCCTCAAAATAAAATTTAACGATAAAGGGGTTAAACTGAAGCAACACATGCCAATGAATATTTTTTCTTACAGATCTCCCTCCAAAACATTTAACTTTGACTTTATTTAATTATTTAAAAATATGTTGTTGACATTTTTAAGCTTCTAAAAAAATTTTTAATTAATTTTTATTTACTTTATTTTTCATTCAACTTCCCATAATTAAAACTTTTTAATGTAATAGAATCATTTTTTTATTAGAAAGTCTGTTATATTCTAAATTTTAATTATTTTTTGAGAGAAAATATCTGATGTAGAATAATACATATTACAATATATGTATAATACCTCTAACAAACAGATCTATCACTGCAGATTTAACATCAACTTCTGTAACAGCTGAACACTCTAAATGTCCAGTATGGTGGCCACTTAAATGAAATAAACGAAGAATTGAAGTTCCATCTTCTCTAAAAAATTCTAGAATAATTTTTAAAAATTCCAAAAATATTACTCTATAATTATTTTATTATTTTCTTCATTTTTGATTGGACTTCCATTTTTCGTCCAAATATAATCAATACTTAAACGATTATCAGCAATTGCTTTACAACGTAATTCTAAATGATCAGAATTTGGGGAATTTGCATCTAAAGTAATTCTTGAAGGTTGGGGTATTTCAGCAAAAAAATGTTGGTGCTAAAATTAAGTAAAATTAATAAATAAATTATTTAAAGGGGAAATTAAATTAAAAATAAATTAAAATCAAAATAGGTAATTACTATCAATAAATAAATTTAAAAACAAAAACTTACTAAAAACTTCCAATCTATTCAAAGCTCTATTTAACCCATATTTATTACTAACATTACAATAATAAAAACCATCATCTGAACTACTCAATGAATGCAAACGAAGTGTAAAATTTGGAAATATCTTTTAAAACAAAGAAATATTTAAAAAAATATATTTTTAACCTCCAATTTTCCTGGGTCAGGCAAAATATTTGTATCATTTGCCGTTAAAAAATATTTAAAGTAATATATTTATATTTTACCATCAACCCATTGGACTTCCGCTATTGGGGCAGCCTCTACATCACAATTTAGATCGACACTAGAATTACGCAATACTTTCCAAACTCTTTGTGCACTATGACGAAAACGAGGAGCGAATGCTTAGAAAGCAAAAATATTTTTACAAAATAATAATAAAATTTAGACGAGTTTTCAAAGAATTAATTCATTTGAATAAAAAATATTTTAATTTCCCAATTTTAAAGGAAAAAAGGAAGGAAGTTAGCCCTTTTAAATTATTTATTAGAAACTTACCCAAAACATTTAAATAAGTAGATTAAGGAACTAGTTCTTCCAACACACGTAGAAAATAACATTCCATTTTGGGAATGGAGTAGTATTTTAGATAAAGCGCTGGATTCAAACGGAAATGTTGTCAAACTTTTCGTTCAATAATTATCATTAGAATTTCCATTCTTTAAAAAATAAAATAAATATTTTTTATTCAAACTAATTGTAAATAAAGTGCCGAAACATTAGCGGGAGCTGTTGAATATTTTCTACAAGAATTTCTAAAACGTTTAGAATGTCCATTAATATTTTTATTATCTGTTTGAATTTGTGTTGGGGGTGAAGGAGGAATAATAACTTGATCCATTTTTCTTAAGGTTCCATCTTCCAATTCAAAAAGCAAACTGTAGCTGTAGACTAACGAGGTAATAAAGCTTAAATCAAATATCCTTACGAATAAAAAAACAACCCCCAAAAATATATCCAAACTCTTAACATAAGAAACTTTAGGTAAGGAAGCATTAGTCGATGTCATTAATGTTGTTTGCGTCACAACTGTAGTTACTCCAATAGTTACACGAGCTTGTGTAGATTCACGATTTAAGAAAAAAGAAACCAAAGAAATTACAACAATTCTTTAAAAGAAAATAAACAAAAATTAATTAAAAATAACTAACAAAGATGAAGGAAAATAAATTTGTATGAAATAAAACCCCAAATTTCTTTTAAAAGTAAAATATGCAGTTAGTCTTAAATAATTTCCATTACTTAAAGAAATTGTTCTTTCAATTTGATAAAACCCTCCAATACTAAAATTGGCTAAATGAACATCATCCTCAATAGTTACGGGTAAGAAATAGTTACGGGTTTTCTTAAATAAAGCTGGATAAATTTTTTGAATTGATTAATTTTAGTCTCCTGTGTGTCAAATTTTTCAAAATTTTTGCCTGTGCCGCAAAAAAGGATGATTTTTGGCTTAAGAATATTCCAAATTTTTTAAAATTTTCGCCTGCGGCGCAAAAAAGCGAGTGATAATGAGAATGATAAATCAAATCCTCCTCAATCCAAGCGCGCTAAGCGCCCCAAAGCCGTCAGGCATTCAAAAACGAAAAAGTATGGTAACCAAAAGCTACCCCCCCCCCCCCCCCCCCCGCCCGATAAAACTAAATATACAGCAGTGTGATAGGCACACCAGGTTAAACCCATCACTAGTTTTAATAAATAAATTTTTATAGAAAATTTTAATAAAAATAATTTTAAATTTAAATTTTTCCATAATCAAAAGTAATTTTATTTTGGATAATCAAAAAAATATTTTTTATGACAAAAAAATAATTAAAATTAATTTTACGTTAAAAATTCTAAGAATTAATTTAAAAATTAATTTTTTTAAAATAATTTAACCTTTATAGTTTTAATATTTTTTAAAGTACTTCTCTTTAATGAATTCATTAAAATATTTAAAATATAAAAGAAAAGACTTTAATTTACGTAAATAATTATTTTTCTTTCGTTTATTAAACATAAAGTGCATATATTTATTTAATTGTAGTACAACTTTTTTTTTGCTTTTTTAGGGTCAAGGGTAATTACATATTATTTTATTTTTGTTTACTTTAAAATTTTCTAGACAAGGAACTACGTAAATTTGAAAATTTTTTTAATTTAAAAAAGTTAATAATTTAAATACATCTTCTTCTTTTTAATGTAAACAAGTCAAACAATTTATGTTTTGGTTGCCATAGCTTTTTTTGTTTTCAAATAAACCTTCGACCCTTGATAAAATTTTTATTTAAAAAAATAATGAAAATATTTTTTTAAATTTAAAATAATATTTTTTACAATTTTGCTTCTTTTTCTTGACTGCCCTCCAAATCTACCGGTTCCAACTTAATCCCTTTTTGCCCATTTTTTTAATTGGAAGTGTTTATAAATTTTTGGGGTTATTTATAAATTTTTGGGGTTATTTCTGATATTTATGTATAAACATCTGAAAGATTTTTGGGGTTAATATTTAAAGTTTTGTTATCGTTAGCTATCTGACAGGCGTGTGTGTGACATACCTGATTTCAAACGAATGGAAGTCACACCTCCGTTATTTGTAGTAAAATAACCTCCCCAGATAAATTTAATGACAAAAAGAAAAATTAAATTGTACATATTATTCTTTTAAATTTCGAGCCAAACAATTAATTTGCTCCACCTACCACTTAAAAATAATTTTCTCATTATTTTATATTTTAAAGAAAGGAAAATAAAATTCTAAATACTATTTAAATGGGCGGAGTTTAATAATTTTTATTTCGGACTCTTTAAAAAGCCAAACTTTTTCTCTTATATTTAGCCAAACAATTAATTTTTAATTTATTTAAATTTAAAATTAAACTTATTTTTTAAATAATTAAGATAGATGACTAAAAGAATTTTGTGTCATTTAGTAAGGTTATCTTAAACAAGCAAAATCGCTTAAGCAGGTCATCCACACAATAGAAATTACCCATCTTGATTATATTTTTTAGTTAGTTAAGCTTTAAACAAGACTTTTAAAAGTTTTATAAATTTTTAAAATTAAAAAGAAAAATGCAACATACATACGTGTGATAATCTTTTTATAAGATTAATCTTTTCCCGCAAGGATTCTTATTTATATTTTTATATGCTTCCATGCTATAAGTATTTACGCACTTTGAGATTGACCTTAAAATTTAATTTTTATTTAAAAAATAATTTAAATATGTCCTCTTCCCCTAAATATTTTTTGTTTAAATTCTTAATTTAATTTGGAGATAAAGCAAAAAGGTATTTTAATATAAATTTCCAACATTACAGATTTGAAAAGTTACTAGATAAAACTAGTGTAGCACCCCGAGACTTCGGGGGCGGGAATGTTGTGGTTCAAGGTTTGCCGGGGTAGAGCCTTCGGGGTTCGGGTCGGGGTTTTTGCCTAAAAATTCGTCGGGGGTCGGAGTTTCGGTGGATGGGTGCGGCGGACGGAGAGAGATAAAACATTATTTTTTTACCCTAGATAAAATTTTATTTTTATTGTATACAAAATTCCAAAAATGTGTCCATACTTTCCTAAATTCAATTAATAAAAATAGAATAAATATTTTTAAGTCTTTTCTGAAGGAAATGATACAAAAATTGTTTTTTTATTTTCATCTAAAACATTTTTTACCAAATATTTCTTTTTATTTTTAAGCCATTTCGTCTTCCAAGAAAAAATTAATCTAAAATATAAAAAAGTGGATAAATAGTATAAAATAATTTTTTAAATTTAAATTGTGTTAAAATAATAATTTTATTTTGTTATTCAATCATTTTGTTTTTAAATTTTATAAATAAAAATAGTATTAGTTAATGAGTGTCATGTCGGATATCACGTTGGAATGAGATATTATTTGCATATTCGAAATTTTCACCCCAAAAAAGTGCTTGGTCCCCCCTATGGTTTTTCGGTTTTCAAGGACCTATATCTCGGCTCGTAGGGATTTCCGCAAAAAAAGAGTGGTACCATCGACTCAGCTCGCCGAAACGAATCGAATGGTATATAATTTGACCCGTTTCTGAGTGAGCCACCGGCTAAAGTACAGCCAATTATTCACTTTCCTGTAATAATATTTTCTAAAATAAAAAATTAAAAAAATCTTTAAAAAAATAAAATTTTTAATATACTTTTTACTTCAAAAAGATATTAATTTATTGTAAATATTTTTTAGAATTTATTTTTAACAAAAAATGTTAACTTCTTCCTTCAAAGTTTTAATTTTTGGAATTTTCCTCCAAATTTTATTAACAAAATATATTAATGCTGAGGAAGAAATATTTAAACAAAAAACAGCAATATCAGCAACAACAATATCCCCAACAACACAAAAAGTTGCTAGAAAAGTAATGAAACTTGAAAGGAATGGAAATAATTATAAGGAATTAATGGATATTATGGTAGTTAATGGAATGATTAACAAAAAAGTAAAAATAAAACTTAATATAAAATAACCCCTCCTCCCTCCACCCTTAAAGTAGTACACAATTTCGACTTCAAGGGTGTATCTCTTACAATGAAGTTTTTCTATGTATTTAATAAAATTTATTTTCAGACTTATCAACCAAAAGATTTACAAATATTACTTGAAGGATTTAGTGAAGGATTTTTCTCTAATTTGAAGAAGGTAGGGAAAATAAAAATATATTTAATTTAAAATTACTTTTTAAGGCCCAAACAGAATTAAAACAACAAACAGAACAATTTAAATCAATCCGCACAAAACTCCAAACAAAAATTGAATGTTTAGGTAAAGAATTACTCCAAGGAAAACAAGTAAATATTTTGAACAATTAAAAATATATTTTTTTGAAGTTTTTAATGGTTCTTAGTCTTCTTTTGTTAATTATTTTGGTTTTGCTTGTTTTTGGGAATATTTGTTTAATTAAACGTTTTATGGCCAAGTTCAACAAAAATGGATTTAAACATGTTCAAATGACTGTTGGAGGAGATGTTGGGGAAATGGAACAAATTTAGAAGAAAAGAAAAAAGAAAGAAATTCTTTTTTTGAAGATATAAATAGATTAGGAGAAAAATATAAAAATTGGAAATTCTTTTGGAAAATTTTTAAAAAATTTTCAGTTTTTAATCTTCCAATTTGCCATATTCTCTTTAATAGAAGTAGGGGAATGAAAAACACAGCTCGATGAGTTCTATAAACTAAAACTTACTGACCATTTTTTAATACTTTTAGGAAGGAAAAAAGAGTGGGGGGTACGAATCGAACAATTACCGCAATTATTTTCCTATTAGAGAGAATATGACGAAAATATGTACATATCTTTTCTTTGATCTACTCTTTTTTATCCTTTATCCAATCAGAATAGATCTTAAATTATTCGAAAGCCCTTGATAAGCTGAATCTTTTTTTCTAATTAACAGAGCAAGTCTAATCATTCATTAGAAAGTTACAAGCCAATAAATTTGAAAAACACAAATGATTTCTCAAATGAAACTTTTTAAAGAAAGATCCGACTTGATATGTATAGTTGGAAAAAGATTTGGCTTATCAGGGGCTATTGTTGTGTATGGGCGTCAGCCCTTAAAGTGATTAGTATAAAAGCCCAGCCAATAGTTAGTTCTCGGTCTCAGTTTTAGTTCTTCTACCACAACCTTCATCTGCTTTGTATTTTCGTGTGCGATAAACGTTTCTGTTAGCTTCTCTACGTAAGCGGGGTCGTAACAGCTATCTAATGATATTTGGATTGGATTAGAAGCAAAAGAAGTTATAGATGTTGTGATCTCTGAGCTCCAGATTGGGAAGAGGGAAGCAGTATAATTTTTTGTGGTGCATTTACTTGATTGGTGCTTAGGGATGTTTGAGGCAGATTTGTTGAGGCCAGCTTGCTGTACCCAAACGGTATTAGCATTTTTTGTCTTGGACATTGAAATTTTGGCCAAACGGAGCAGTAGTTGAGGAAGAATTAGGATCTTTCTCTTCTCCTATGTTTATGACACTAGAAGTAATTACTCCCCCCTATGGGTCCCGGATTTTCAGGAGTCTGAAAATCAGGGAAAAACTCAATAAAGGACCATTTTAAGTACTTTTATACTGATATTTTATTTTCTCAATTCTTTTCAGACAACAAAAACATAAGTTCTTTAGTGTTCATGAGCCGAAGTCTTACCAAATTCGAAAATCGAAAATCGGTAGAAAAAAACGTCGAAAATCGAAATTTCGACGCAGCTCTAATAGCAACTTTCCGAAATTTTTATGAAAAGGTTGATTTGCTTTTAAAGTTTAGTTTATATATTACAAAAACGTCTGAGATGTTGCAATATCCAAAAACCGCTGAGTTGTACGATTAATGTTCGCTGAATCGTTGTTGAGATAAGAAAAATCAGACTGTTTGAGCAATTTCTTAGATCACGAACCGGAAGAATTGGGTATCCCCCCGATATGATGGATATTTGGGTATCCCCCCGATATCCCCCTTAATCCACAAATCCCTTGATATCCCTTCTGATCTCACAAATCCACAATATCCGTCTTACTACTTCTAAATCTCTTGTTACACACTCAGTCTTCCAATACCCTTAATTCCTTAAAATCCATTATGCCTCGCTAGAATCCGTTATATCTCACTTGATTGATTGACAAATACAGCCCTTGATATTAAATTAATCCGTCCAAATCCACCAATATCCCATTTATCAATCTTAATCTCCTTAAACTATTTGGCTATTCTGTTATTCATTGGTTATAAAAAATTTTTAAAAAATCGAAAAATATCGAGACTTTTTTTTCGATATTTTTCGGTTTCGATATTTTTCGATATCTATCGAAAAATCGATATCTATCGAAAAAATCGATATCTATCGAAAAATATCGACCGACCCCTCCGTCCGGGCTCTATAAAAAAGTATTCAATTTTTCAGTTAACAAATATATTAAAATATTTATTTCCTGTGCCCAAAAAAGATTCTAATCGTGTTGTTACTTTTGCTAATGAAGAAGATTTTATTTCTTTTCGTCAACATACATTGAAAAAAGATGAACATGGAGATATTGAATTGACTGAATTGGGACCGAGATTTGAAATGAGAGGTTTGTTTATAATTTTTAATTTCTTAATTTTCAATTCTTTTAAAGCGTATGCATAATTCTTGGCACAATAGACAATGCTGACTAGCAAAACTGAGTGGGCTTTTCGCAGCCATATAAATCGAAAACGAAGAATTTTAACGGATGAGATGAATTAAAGTTGTTTTTGAAATTTTTTATTATTATTTTGTGGTAATCTTCTAGTTTACTGGTCCCGAGAAAAAAATTAGGAAGCAGTGTTGTTTCGATATTTTTAAGGGTTACCAGTAGGTAATCGAATGTGCTGAGTCCAAATCTGAGCTTAAAATTTGCTTATTTCGAACCCCGGACCCGGATTCGACCAAGTCGAATTAGGTGTAAAAATTGGAAATTAAAAATTTAGAGTTATTCTAACACGACTATTCGAGTATAGTAGAATGTTATCAAAATTATGATATTTCGACAACTTTGGACGAAGTTATGATGCCGGTTTTCTACACAAGTCTATAATAACGTGTATTTAATTGATCATAACTTCGTTTAAAATGGTCTAAACTTAATAATTTTGCTACCATTCGACTCAAAATAAAGAGACGAGTCAGAATAACCATAATATCGGAATTTCCAATTTTTACACCTAATTCGACTTGGTCGAATCCGGGTCCGGGGTTCGAAATAAGCAAATTTTAAGCTCGGATTTGGACTCAGCACATTCGATTACCTACTGGTAACCCTTAAAAATATCGAAACAACACTGCTTCCTAATTTTTTTCTCGGGACCAGTAAACTAGAAGATTACCTATTTTGTTAAATAAAATTTTGTTTTTTTGTTATAGGGGAAGAATGAAAGGAAAGGGGGTTTTGAGATAATGGAGGGCGGAAAAATTATTGAATTAAGACCAGAAAATTTTGGATCGAATTATTCAAATAAAAAATGTAGAAATAAAAGGGAGGAATAGGTAAGGTAGAGAAAGAAAATGAAGGGGAAATTGGGAATTTTTTACTTAAAATTTTCTAGCAGTCAATACGAAATTTATTATGGCTAATGATCCACTTTTCGCAAACAAACTTATTTACGAAACGTATTTTAGTGTATTGGCAAATGAACTAAATAAAGCATTTTATTTAAATTTTATCCACAAACTCGAAAAAAAATTTCAAGGCTTTGAACTAAATTATAATCAATAATTTCAAACAATTCAACGAATTGAGATCCACAAATTAACAAATAATATTAAAATTTTCTTTAAATTTGTTCCTTAAAATATCCCAAATCTGATTAACTCATCAATCGATGGAATCCAGAATTTCTAAAAATTTTCAAAATAGTATTTCAAAAAATTTCTTTAATTTTACCAATTGTTTGCAAGCCGATGCCAACATAAAATATTTGGGATTAAATGTCACTTGTTCAATTGTATTAGGATGGTCTGTTTGGAGAGTATGAACAAGACGACCAGATTCCTAAAAAATTAGAAATTTTTTTATAAATTTCCTAAGGAATTGACAGCCCCAAGATTTCTAAGAATCCAAGGACAAGCCTCTAAAATCAACAAAATCTCCAAAGACATTGAGCTGGGACTGGGCCGGTCATGTAGGAGGTGTTTTTCATAAATCTAAATATGCCTATGCTTTTTTTCCGATTTTGTCTGGTTTTCCTGGGCATGGGTTTTTTTCTATTCCCATGCCCAGGCTTGAACTTATATATCTTTTGTGTTTTCAAGATTTGCAGAGGCGTTGGTTTCTTCCCGGATTTTCTTAAAAAATTCAGTCCCAAGGATTTGAAAATTATTACCTAACTTCCTAAAAAACCTCCCAAGTCTCCCAACTATTTATAATTAATAAAAAAAAACCCACAGCAGACCAACAATTAATTTCTCTTTTAGAAGTTCCACAAAACACATATTTAGCATCCGGCGAGAAGGTGGCGACAAAGTTGGCCTTCTTTAAAAATTAAAAAAATTAAATCTAAAAATAAAATGAAAAAAACCTGTTTATTCTCCCTGATAAGGGTATGAGTTAGATTTCCTATAAAAAATTCAGTAAAATCAAAAAAATTTGTAAAAAACCATTGTAAGCATCAACCATTCGCATAATTGGACCATTTGTCATTATAAGAATAGATTTTCCATCAGGAGAAAATTTCATTCCTGTCCATTCAAACCCAGTATCCTTACATCCAATATTGAAAGTACTGAAAGGACCCTACAAAAAAATTTTTTTTGAAATTTTACAGCAAAAAAATTTTTAAAAAGAAAACCTTGCCAAAACAACGCAGGTCATAAAGTTTAATAACATCGTTACCAATAACATTTCCAAAAATAAGACCTTCAGGGTCTGAAAAAGAAAAGAAATAAGTATGATTCAAGGAGAGATAGCTCCGGAGCCGGAGACAAAATTTTGAAATAAACATAATCAAGCTCAACTTTTTCAGTTTCTCATGTCCCTGGTTAAACATAAGGAAATGGGACGAATTGTGAAAGAATTTGTGCCAAAATTCGTTTCGGATTTTGGGTCGATTTTGGGGCCAACAAGTCCCAGCACTGTTGGCCACATGTGTTTCATCTCCAACCTTTCGAAAATATTTATGAGGAAAAAAATTTTTTTAAAGGAAAACCTTGTATATACATATTTTATATATTTTTTTTAAATATTATATATTTTTTTCTCGAAAGGTTGAAGACGAAAGCTATATTACCCGGGTGGGAAATCGGTGGCACGACACGGGCACAGTGATCCAATTGCACAGTAAGACAATTGCACAGAGGACAATTACACAGTGGACAATTGCACAGTAAAGTGTTGTTAATTCGCAAAACGACCTGCCCATTTATTCGCAAAACGCCTGTTTATTCGCGAAACTCTCCAAATAAACGCAAGGCTCATTCACCTATAAGTCATAACTTCGTTCATAATCATCCCATCAATATGATTTTGGTGACAGTCGACTCACCTCGAAGAGCTCTTTCGAATGAGCTACAATTTGCAACTTCGAATTTTTTACCCCAAAAACAGCTTGGTTTCCTCTATTGTTTTTCGATTTTCGGGAGCCTATATCTCTGCGAGTTTTCGTCTCCCGCGAACAACTTTTCCAACAACGGGAAAAGTTGCTTATAGAACAGGGAAAATTATTTTTGTTTACGAAAAACCATTTTATTATTAAAAAACTTATTAGAAAGTCTAACACAAATCCACTTAACCACAAATTACTGTGCAATTGTCCACTGTGCAGATGCCCTCTGTGCAGATGTCTTACTGTGCAAATGGATCACTGTGCCCGAGTCGGAGCGCCGGGAAATCACCTAAAAAATAAAATTTAAAAAAAAAATACCAAAAGCAGCAATAGGTCGAGATGAAAGTTGCATTAAACCCTTAAAATAAAAATAATTTTATAAAAATTAAAAAGGAAGAAGAAAACCTGACAATTCGAACTTTTCAAATCCCAAAGACGAATAGTTTTATCCAAAGAACCAGAAAGAAACATATCATCTACAGGGGACATACAAAGAGTCACACTCTAAAAAATAAAAAATTTTTAAGTGAAAAAAATAATTAAAAAAAAAACTTTTTAGTATGTCCTTTAAAGTAACGCAAATATTTGTTGCCATGAAGTGAAAAGTAGCGAATGTTATCTTAAAATGAAAATAAAATTTTAATTGTATTAAATAATTTAAAAAAAAGCTCATTTTAAAAATCAACGAAAATAAATTTAAAATTTTTTAAATTCCTAGGCCTAGAAATCGGTAAAACCCAAGATAGCTTTAAAAAATTTTTATGGACGGACTCTGAAAAAAATTATAGAAACATATCGCTACTCGAAAAAATATTTTTAATAGAATAAGCAATTTTTCTATGATATCTCTCATTTAATAAAATGCTTTCTTCAGCAGCCAGTCCAATTTATTTAAGAAAAAGTTCGAAAAAAACCATGGATGAATTGATTATTCACTGGAGTTCGAATCCGGACTGGATTTGCCGGATCCGATAGTCCGGAATTCGGGTATTTTGGATAGAAAAAAATTGAAAATTTCCGGACAGAAAAAAATTGAAAATACAAAAACCGGATCTGGCTTTTTTCAAATTTCAAACTCTATTCTTAACCCATAAATATTTCTTTTAAAAAATTTCTAATTTCTTCCCATAGAAAATTTTTTGGCAACTCAAAGAAACCCATTTCCCAAATAAAAGTTAAAAACAAACTATCAACTTTAGTAGAAGCATGAATAGCATCATTATGAGTATGTGCAAAATGAATCAAATCAACTCCATATTTTTTAGAATTAACTGAACGCTGTTTTGTTCCATTAGCACAATCATAAACAGTAATTGAATCGTCATTTGAGGAAGTTACGAGAAGTGTTCTTTTTGAATTTAAAAAATTTTTTTAATTAAAAATTTCAAAAAAATACCCATCCGGAGTAAAATTAATATGATTTATAACATCCTGATTTTCAGTAAAATTTTTGGCACAGACCATCGACTTCTGTTTAAAGTTTAAAAAATTATTTATAGAAGAGAAAAATTTTTGGGAGAATTATCTCAAAAATGTTAAGGGATTAGATTTGTATTTACCCTACTAACAAAAAAAAATACAGCTACAAATCTGAGAAGTTACTCGAAACTTTCCCAACTTGAAAACCCTAACTCTATTCCTCAATCTGGCCCTTATCTGTTATAAACAGAGAACTACTTCAAAAATAACTCGGGAAAATAAAAAAAAACTCTCCAACTGCTTATAACAAAAAATCCCACGGTTCCCCGGGCAGACAACCCTAAAATAAGAACTCAGCAACTACATCGCTAAAGCATTACCCATTCCTTACAAAACAAGAAATTAAAAATAAACTAACAAATTTTCATCAGTAATCTTCATCCTTCCTTCTCTTTTTTTTTAATTTTTAAACAATAAATAAAATCTAAAAAATAATTATAAAATTAAAAACACCCACTTCTCCACTCTCTCATAAAAAATCATTTGGAATCAAAAATCCTTTTTAAATCAAAAATTATAATTAAACCTTTTATCCAAATTTTTAAAAAAAAATCAAAAAAATTTTCAAGAAATATAAGGAATTGTGAGGGACACGCCCGAATAGTCGCCGGGGCTGTACTTTAGTACGTGGGTGCAGGCTTTAAATTACAAATGTTATATCATTTGAAAGAGCTAGTCGAGCTGAGTCGAACGCCACCAAAATTAGCTCTAGGAAAAATTTTTGAACCGAGATACAGGCGATTGAAAATTGAAAAACCATAGGGGGGACCAAGCACTTTTTTGGGGTGAAAAATTCGAAAATGCAAATTATACCTCATTCGAAAGAGCTCGTCGAGCTGAGTCGAATGACACCAAAATCAACGAAATCCGACTTGATTGGACAAAGTTATGATCTTTTATTTTAGCTCCTTACCTATGGCAAATGTTGAGATTTTTGCTGCCACGGAGGCCCCAAATACGTCCAGAGCAAGAGATTTAGGAATAGGTTTATGTTACGAGCCCAGACCCATCGCCCGTAGACTCCCCGCGAGGCGCGTGCCGCAAAACCCCGCGCGAAGCGCGGGGTTTTGCACAAGCGCCTCGCCGACGACCCATAGGTTTATGTTGGTAGTTTTTTGTGTCATAACTTTGTCTAATCTTGTTCAATCACGGTGATTTTGGTGTCATTTGACACAGCTCGTCGAGCTCTTTCGAATGAGGTATTATTTGTATAAAAAATTTTTTATTCCAAAAATCGCCCTTTTGGATCTTCGATTTTTAGGGGTCTATATCTCGGTCCATTCAAGTCGGATTTCGTTGATTTTGGTGTCATTCGACTCAGCTCGACGAGCTCTTTCGAATGAGGTATAATTTGCATTTTCGAATTTTTCACCCCAAAAAAGTGCTTGGTCCCCCCTATGGTTTTTCAATTTTCAATCGCCTGTATCTCGGTTCAAAAATTTTTCCTAGAGCTAATTTTGGTGGCGTTCGACTCAGCTCGACTAGCTCTTTCAATTGATATAACATTTGTAATTTAAAGCCTGCACCCACGTACTAAAGTGACCCCGTCGCCGGCCGAAAAGTCGCGACCGAATAGTCGCCAAGCTTTTTAATTAAATACCTATTCTGATTGTAATTAGGCCAGCGCGGGACGGGATCCCGACGGGATTTTCCGGGATTCCGATCCCGAAATCCCGGATTTTTTTTAATTTTGGGATCATTCGGTAGCAGGCATTTTTCTCCCGTCATTGGAACAATTTCCCCCGTTGACGGACCAACTTCTCCCGTCGTTGGAACAACATCTCCCGCGATTGGAACAACACTTTGGTATTCTAGACATTTTTGGGGGTTCGGCATTACAAGCTGTTGTATTTCAAGCTTTTGGCATTATAGAATCATCCTTTAATTAAAGCTTGGCGACTATTCGGCCGGCGACTATTCGGTCGCGACTATTCGGTCGCGACTATTCGGGCTGTACCCTAAAAAATCAATACTCCGGGGAAATACAAAAATAAATAAGACTCTAGCCGTCTCGTGTTGCCAATATGAAATTTTTTTCCTCATCATACTCTCTTACTTTTTAAATCCTCTTGCATTTTCTGAATCTTAAAACCGAAAAAAGACTGAATTAATTTTTTTTATTTTTTAATAAAGCTTAAATTTTCATAAAATGACTGATTCTTCTACAGAAAATTCGGAAAAATTTCGGAATACTAAACAGAACGCAAATGGGGGTTGAGTCGAATGGTGAAGTTGAGTCGAATGGTGAAAAAATTTTCGTGCGGACTCATACAGGGGCTGAGATATAGGCCCCCGAAAATCGAAAAACCATAGGGGGGACCAAGCACTTTTTTGAGGTGAAAAATTCGAATATGCGTCGAATATACGTCCAGATATAAAAAAAAATATACGTCCAGATATAATCCAGATATAAAAAAAATATACGTCCAATATACGTCCAGACTCAAATGACTTTAATTTTAATTTAAATAAATAAATGACATTGTATCCCTTTTTATGTTCTATTTAAGGAAATCATTTTCTCCCAAAACCCGTTCATTCATTTGTTATTTTCTCTTTTTGTGGTGTTCCCCCTTTTTATTTATTTGTTTTAATTATTGTGTTGGAATATTGCCTCTTCAAATAAAAATATTAATTCGAATATTGATTTGGACTTGAATTGATTTAAGGAAGAGTAAAATTAAAAAGAAGTTTATAAGAGAAAGTTTATTTATTTCTCACGTGGCGCTCCTGTGGAAAAAAAAATTTTCTAAAATTTTTTCAACGGTCTCGAGATCGACTTTGAATTTTTTTGATTTGAAAGCTCTAGGCGAGCAACGACAAATTTTATTTTTTTTGAATTTAAGTCTCTAGGCGAGCACTTAAACAGCTCTAGGCGAGCTTAAAAAAAACCTTAATTTATTTTTCTTCAACAAAAACCCTAGGCGGGTGAAAAATCGATTTTTTTGAATCTGCAAAAGACCCTAGGTGGGTGTAAAAAGAAAAACAAGAAAAAGAAATTTTTTTTATTTGTTTGACCTTGGCAGTCAATCGATCGATTTGCTGCAAACAAATTGACTCATCAAAGACCCTAGGCGGGCACCTCTTTGGAAACTGTTTGAATTGATTTTTTGCTTTCGTGACTCATCAAAAGCTCTAGGCGAGCGTAAACAAAATTGTAATCGATAAAGAAATCGAATGATATTCCGTTCTCCTGTTTTAACAAGAAGTAGGGCAAAAGATAAAGCTATGGAGAAAGAAGCTTCTGAAAATCCAACTTCTAATATTGAAAATTCAGGAATGGATGATATTCTTGATGTGCAAATTGAACGGGGAGAAAATGTTATGAGAGCAACTCAAACCTCGCCAGCACAGTTACCACAGAATATTTGTTTTCCATTCCAAATCCCGAACATGCCTGTTATGTCACAGCAGTTCCCGAATCAGCAAATGTATGCACAATTTCCTAATTGTCAAATGCCTATGTTAATGCCTATGTATCCCCCACAGTTCATTCAGTACCCACAAATGCCGACAAATAATCCACAAAATTTTCCACCTCAAATGAACAATATTCACCAAACTCAGCCCCAGCAGAATTTCAAACAGTCGGTTACACAATTGGCGCAGCCACCGATCAATAGTGAAACTAACCAGAAATCCACAACTGATTTTGCTGGGTTCATGCACAGCTTTGATAGAATGTCTCTTTCGTGGGCTTTAGACAAAATTCCAGATTTGAAAGGTCCTGAAGGTGTCGACCAAATTAAGACATTCTTCAAAAAATTTGATTCTGCAACGGAAGGGATATCTGATGTTGTGCGACTAAAAGCATTGGAATCTAAAATAAGTGGAAGAGCGGAAAGAGCTTTTAATACCGCTTTAGGAAATTCTCCGTTTATTTACTCATCAGTTCGACGCGAAATGCTTCGTATCCTCGAAACAACAGACACAAAAGAAATTTGTGCGTTCGACGAACTTATGTCTGGAGTTAAGAGACGAGAAAACGAAAATATTGATTCACTAGCCAATAGAATTGCATCTTTAGTAAAACGAGCTTACCCAGGGATGACAAATAATTTGTTAGATGAATATTCAATAAAGCATTTGATAAGAAGCATTGGTGACTCAAACCTTGCACTTAATCTCGAAATAGCTCGACATGACGGAATGAGTTTTGACAGTTTCGTATCTCTGGCAGCTAGAGCAGAATCGACACAGAAAGCAACCCGCCACATTAATTTCCAATCTAAACCTCCTGTTCAGCAATTTTCGCAACGTAATAATAATTTTACCCCTCGAAACGAAATTACCTGCTTTAACTGTGGAAAACCAGGTCACCTCTCACGGGATTGCTTCTCCAATCGAAATAATCAATATATGTCGAAAGACAACGTGGCAGCTCCTACTGGAGCTAATACAACACTTCTGAATACTAAAAATAACATTAACGAGCCAACTAGAAACACAGCACGGATCCAAACATTAAGTGTTAAAATTAATGAGGATGTAGGATCCGATGGAAAAGAACTTAACGTGTTCGAAAATAAAGTTGGAAGTGGTAAAAAGGAAGAAAATGAAAAGTTGAATAAATTTAAGGAGAACGCAGAGTTGAATAAAATTAAGGAGAAGAAATTTGAAGAAGATTTAAAAGATGAAAATAAAGTTGAATTTGAAGAAAAGGGTAGTGTTTTTGGAAAAGAAAAGGCTAAGACTGCCAATAAAAATAGTAAAATATTGAACAGCAGCAATCTTCGAATTAATATGGATCAAAAACGAAAATTTGATACGAAAAGGTCAAATTTTGTAGGAAATCTTCCATATAAAACATTAGACGAATCAGTTAGGACTCACTTTTCTAAATGCGGGAAAATCACCAACGTCCGCTTACTTCGAAATAAACAAACGGGACTTTGCAAAGGAGTTGGTTACATCGAATTTATTGATCCAGCTTCAATTAAGAGGGCGTTTGAATTAAATGAATTGTCGTTCGAAGGAAGAAAATTGAGAATTTCTAGAATTTATGAAAAGAAAAAGCTAGCTAAGATGAGAGACAAAAATGAAAAGTTAAAGCTGAAACCTCCTAATTTGATAAGAGGAATTGGAAAATGTTTGAACCTAAATGAACTTAGAGGTAAAAGAAATAGAAAAGCGGAAAATCTGGAAACAATTCCGAGGACGGAATTATCTAAATACGAGGAGGGGAGAGGTGAAGCGATTGAGAACCGGTTGATAGCCAAACGTTCGAAAATGAACGGAATTGGAACATTGAAGCAAATACCAATTCAAGAACTAGGCGTTCGAAATGTCAAGTCAAAAATGGTTGTTCCGAGAAGTGAAAGAAGCGGAAGGAACTCAACTGTAAATGAAAATTGGAGGGAGCGCGGTCTAGGTGACCAAGCCTCTAGAAGCCGTTGGAGTGGCAATGAAAATTGGAGGGAGCGAGATCTAGGCGATCAAACTCCTAGAAGCCGTTGGCATGGGAATGAAAATCGAATGGGGCGAGGCCTAGGCGACCGAACCCCGAGACGTTCAGTTTTGAAAGGATTAGACTTTATGAAGGAAGCAGATCTCGTGACCGTTTATGAACCAAACCCTTTCGCAGCCGATTCAAAGCCGAGGGACTCGTCTTTTTAGAAGGTGGAGATGTGGTGACGTCCAGACTCAAATGACTTTAATTTTAATTTAAATAAATAAATGACATTGTATCCCTTTTTATGTTCTATTTAAGGAAATCATTTTCTCCCAACCCGTTCATTCATTTGTTATTTTCTCTTTTTGTGGTGTTCCCCCTTTTTATTTATTTGTTTTAATTATTGTGTTGGAATATTGCCTCTTCAAATAAAAATATTAATTCGAATATTGATTTGGACTTGAATTGATTTAAGGAAGAGTAAAATTAAAAAGAAGTTTATAAGAGAAAGTTTATTTATTTCTCACGAAATAATAGCTCATTCGAAAGAGCTCCTCGAGCTGAGTCGAATGACACCAAAATCAACATGTTTGGACGAGATTAGACAAAGTTATGACACAAAAAACCTAAACCTATGGAGCATCGGCGAGGCGCTTGTGCAAAACCCCGCGCTTCACGCGGGGTTTTGCGGCACGCGCCTCGCGGGGAGTCTACGGGCGATGGGTCTGGGCCCGTAACATAAACCTATTCCTATCTCCCTTACTCTGGATCTACTTGGGGCCTCCGTAGCAGCAAAAACCTCACCAATGAGCTCAAACAAACGATCATAACTTTGTCAAATCAAGTCGGATTTCGGTAATTTTGGTGTCATTCAACTCAGCTCGACGTGCGGAGTCGAATGAGCTATTATTTGCATATTCGAATTTTTTGACCCCAAAAATTTTCAAATTTCGGGGGTCTGTAACTCGGCCATATAAAGTCGGATTTTATTGATTTTGGTGTCATTCGACTCAGCTCGAGGAGCTCTTTCGAATGAGCTATTATTTGCATATTCGAATTTTTCACCTCAAAAAAGTGCTTGGTCCCCCCTATGGTTTTTCGATTTTCGGGGGCCTATATCTCAGCCCCTGTATGAGTCCGCACGAAAATTTTTTCACCATTCGACTCAACTCGACGAGCTCTTTCGAATGACATATCGTTTGACCCATTTGCGTTCTGTTTAGTATTCCGAAATTATACCGAAAATTCTACTACCAATATTGAATGCAGTCGACTTTTTGTTAAAAATTTGTCTGGAGTTGGTAAGAAAAATGGTTGGAATGAACAAAAATTGCGTCAATTATTTGAAAAATTTGGAACTATTACTGACATTAAATTGAAAATAAATGATAAAAGTGGAGCTATAAAATTTGCATTTGTTGGGTTTGAGAATTCTTCAAGTTGCCAAACTGCTTTTGAAAAATTGAATGGAACATTTTTGAGGGGAAAAGAGCTTGAGGTTTTTCTTTAAAAATTTATTAAAATTAAATTCGGGATAAATGACTCGTAAAAACGTGAGCATTTAGCAATTATTTAAGGACTTCCCGATTTATTTTTAATTTTTATTTTGTTATATCAATTGGTTATATCAAATGGAAAATTTATTTTTCCAAATTATTTTTTTTTGGTCAATTCATGTAGATCCCAAAGGTTGTGTCAAATTACGTTTCGAGTAAAAGTAAATGCTTTACAAGAAATTACTAAAAACTAGACATCGAGCTGGACCAGGACAAAGGTTTGGGGGTTTCCTGTGCCCAGAGTCCAGGCATTTTTTGACCTTTCTGGGGTTTTTCCTGGACTACAGGCCCGGATCCGGCCCAGGTCAATAAATCAAACCCAGGAACAGGCCCAGGCTTTTCAAAAATTTCGATCACTACTATCAAGGGCGTAGCCAAGGGGGGGGGGGGCTTCTGGGGCTAAAGCCCCCCCCCCCCCCCCCCCCCGAAATGGGGAAAAGGGAAAAATTTGGGGAAGGCGTTGGGCAAAAAAGTGAATTTTTTTGGCCTACGGCCTTCGAATTTTAAAAAATTTAAGCCTGCGGCGCTGAAAAAGGAAGAAATCTGGCCTTTTGAGCTCCAGAATTCAAAAAATTTTCGCCTGCGGTGCTAAAAAAGTGAATTTTTTTGGGCTGTACTTTAGCCGGTGGCCCACTCAGAAACAGGTCAAATTATATACCATTCGATTCGTCTCGGCGAGTTGAGTCGAATGGTACCACTCTTTTTTTGCGGAAATTCCTACGAGCCTAGATATAGGCCCTTGAAAATCGAAAAACAATAGGGGGGACCAAGCACTTTTTTGGGGTGAAAAATTCGAAAATGCAAATTATACCTCATTCGAAAGAGCTCATCGAGCTGAGTCGAATGACACCAAAATCAACGAAATCCGACTTGATTTGACAAAGTTATGATCTTTTATTTTAGCTCCTTACCTATGGCATTTGTGGAGATTTTTGCTGCTACGGAGGCCCCAAATACGTCCAGAGCAAGGGAGATAGGAATAGGTTTATGTTACGAGCCCAGACCCAGCGCCCGTAGACTCCCCGCGAGGCGCTTGTGCAAAACCCCGCGCGAAGCGCGGGGTTTTGCACAAGCGCCTCGCCGACGCCCCATAGGTTTAGGTTTTTTGTGTTGTAACTTTGTCTAAACTTGTTCAATCCCGGTGATTTTGGTGTCATTCGACTCAGCTCGGCGAGCTCGGCGAGCTCGGCGAGCTGAGTCGAATGGTACCACTCTTTTTTTGCGGAAATTCCTACGAGCCGAGATATAGGTCCTTGAAAACCGAAAAACCAAAGGGGGGACCAAGCACTTTTTGGAGTGAAAAATTCGAAAATGCAGGTCCCAAGAATTTATAAAAACATTTCAGAATACTTCGATTTTTCAAAATTTTTGAGTATGAGATTGATGTCCATAAGTTCTGAAATTTTATAAAATTTTATAAATTTTTTTAAAAAATTCCGGAAGTTATGGTACAAATCGGTTATAGAAATAATCAGTGGACCATTGGTCCCAAGAATTTATAAAAACATTTCAGAATACTTCGATTTTTCAAAATTTTTGAGTATGAGATTGATGTCCATAAGTTCTGAAATTTTATAAAATTTTATAAATTTTTTTAAAAAATTCCGGAAGTTATGGTACAAATCGGTTATAGAAATAATCAGTGGACCATTGGTCCCAAGAATTTATAAAAACATTTCAGAATACTTCGATTTTTCAAAATTTTTGAGTATGAGATTGATGTCCATAAGTTCTGAAATTTTATAAAATTTTATAAATTTTTTTAAAAAATTCCGGAAGTTATGGTACAAATCGGTTATAGAAATAATCAGTGGACCATTGGTCCCAAGAATTTATAAAAACATTTCAGAATACTTCGATTTTTCAAAATTTTTGAGTATGAGATTGATGTCCATAAGTTCTGAAATTTTATAAAATTTTATAAATTTTTTTAAAAAATTCCGGAAGTTATGGTACAAATCGGTTATAGAAATAATCAGTGGACCATTGGTCCCAAGAATTTATAAAAACATTTCAGAATACTTCGATTTTTCAAAATTTTTGAGTATGAGATTGATGTCCATAAGTTCTGAAATTTTATAAAATTTTATAAATTTTTTTAAAAAATTCCGGAAGTTATGGTACAAATCGGTTATAGAAATAATCAGTGGACCATTGGTCCCAAGAATTTATAAAAACATTTCAGAATACTTCGATTTTTCAAAATTTTTGAGTATGAGATTGATGTCCATAAGTTCTGAAATTTTATAAAATTTTATAAATTTTTTTAAAAAATTCCGGAAGTTATGGTACAAATCGGTTATAGAAATAATCAGTTGACCATTGGTCCCAAGAATTTATAAAAACATTTCAGAATACTTCGATTTTTCAAGCATTTTTGAGTATGAGATTGATGTCCATAAGTTCTGAAATTTTATAAAATTTTATAAATTTTTTTAAAAAATTCCGGAAGTTATGGTACAAATCGGTTATAGAAATAATCAGTGGACCATTGGTCCCAAGAATTTATAAAAACATTTCAGAATACTTCGATTTTTCAAAATTTTTGAGTATGAGATTGATGTCCATAAGTTCTGAAATTTTATAAAATTTTATAAATTTTTTTAAAAAATTCCGGAAGTTATGGTACAAATCGGTTATAGAAATAATCAGTGGACCATTGGTCCCAAGAATTTATAAAAACATTTCAGAATACTTCGATTTTTCAAAATTTTTGAGTATGAGATTGATGTCCATAAGTTCTGAAATTTTATAAAATTTTATAAATTTTTTTAAAAAATTCCGGAAGTTATGGTACAAATCGGTTATAGAAATAATCAGTTGACCATTGGTCCCAAGAATTTATAAAAACATTTCAGAATACTTCGATTTTTCAAAATTTTTGAGTATGAGATTGATGTCCATAAGTTCTGAAATTTTATAAAATTTTATAAATTTTTTTAAAAAATTCCGGAAGTTATGGTACAAATCGGTTATAGAAATAATCAGTGGACCATTGGTCCCAAGAATTTATAAAAACATTTCAGAATACTTCGATTTTTCAAAATTTTTGAGTATGAGATTGATGTCCATAAGTTCTGAAATTTTATAAAATTTTATAAATTTTTTTAAAAAATTCCGGAAGTTATGGTACAAATCGGTTATAGAAATAATCAGTGGACCATTGGTCCCAAGAATTTATAAAAACATTTCAGAATACTTCGATTTTTCAAAATTTTTGAGTATGAGATTGATGTCCATAAGTTCTGAAATTTTATAAAATTTTATAAATTTTTTTAAAAAATTCCGGAAGTTATGGTACAAATCGGTTATAGAAATAATCAGTGGACCATTGGTCCCAAGAATTTATAAAAACATTTCAGAATACTTCGATTTTTCAAAATTTTTGAGTATGAGATTGATGTCCATAAGTTCTGAAATTTTATAAAATTTTATAAATTTTTTTAAAAAATTCCGGAAGTTATGGTACAAATCGGTTATAGAAATAATCAGTGGACCATTGGTCCCAAGAATTTATAAAAACATTTCAGAATACTTCGATTTTTCAAAATTTTTGAGTATGAGATTGATGTCCATAAGTTCTGAAATTTTATAAAATTTTATAAATTTTTTTAAAAAATTCCGGAAGTTATGGTACAAATCGGTTATAGAAATAATCAGTGGACCATTGGTCCCAAGAATTTATAAAAACATTTCAGAATACTTCGATTTTTCAAAATTTTTGAGTATGAGATTGATGTCCATAAGTTCTGAAATTTTATAAAATTTTATAAATTTTTTTAAAAAATTCCGGAAGTTATGGTACAAATCGGTTATAGAAATAATCAGTGGACCATTGGTCCCAAGAATTTATAAAAACATTTCAGAATACTTCGATTTTTCAAAATTTTTGAGTATGAGATTGATGTCCATAAGTTCTGAAATTTTATAAAATTTTATAAATTTTTTTAAAAAATTCCGGAAGTTATGGTACAAATCGGTTATAGAAATAATCAGTGGACCATTGGTCCCAAGAATTTATAAAAACATTTCAGAATACTTCGATTTTTCAAAATTTTTGAGTATGAGATTGATGTCCATAAGTTCTGAAATTTTATAAAATTTTATAAATTTTTTTAAAAAATTCCGGAAGTTATGGTACAAATCGGTTATAGAAATAATCAGTGGACCATTGGTCCCAAGAATTTATAAAAACATTTCAGAATACTTCGATTTTTCAAAATTTTTGAGTATGAGATTGATGTCCATAAGTTCTGAAATTTTATAAAATTTTATAAATTTTTTTAAAAAATTCCGGAAGTTATGGTACAAATCGGTTATAGAAATAATCAGTGGACCATTGGTCCCAAGAATTTATAAAAACATTTCAGAATACTTCGATTTTTCAAAATTTTTGAGTATGAGATTGATGTCCATAAGTTCTGAAATTTTATAAAATTTTATAAATTTTTTTAAAAAATTCCGGAAGTTATGGTACAAATCGGTTATAGAAATAATCAGTGGACCATTGGTCCCAAGAATTTATAAAAACATTTCAGAATACTTCGATTTTTCAAAATTTTTGAGTATGAGATTGATGTCCATAAGTTCTGAAATTTTATAAAATTTTATAAATTTTTTTAAAAAATTCCGGAAGTTATGGTACAAATCGGTTATAGAAATAATCAGTGGACCATTGGTCCCAAGAATTTATAAAAACATTTCAGAATACTTCGATTTTTCAAAATTTTTGAGTATGAGATTGATGTCCATAAGTTCTGAAATTTTATAAAATTTTATAAATTTTTTTAAAAAATTCCGGAAGTTATGGTACAAATCGGTTATAGAAATAATCAGTGGACCATTGGTCCCAAGAATTTATAAAAACATTTCAGAATACTTCGATTTTTCAAAATTTTTGAGTATGAGATTGATGTCCATAAGTTCTGAAATTTTATAAAATTTTATAAATTTTTTTAAAAAATTCCGGAAGTTATGGTACAAATCGGTTATAGAAATAATCAGTGGACCATTGGTCCCAAGAATTTATAAAAACATTTCAGAATACTTCGATTTTTCAAAATTTTTGAGTATGAGATTGATGTCCATAAGTTCTGAAATTTTATAAAATTTTATAAATTTTTTTAAAAAATTCCGGAAGTTATGGTACAAATCGGTTATAGAAATAATCAGTGGACCATTGGTCCCAAGAATTTATAAAAACATTTCAGAATACTTCGATTTTTCAAAATTTTTGAGTATGAGATTGATGTCCATAAGTTCTGAAATTTTATAAAATTTTATAAATTTTTTTAAAAAATTCCGGAAGTTATGGTACAAATCGGTTATAGAAATAATCAGTGGACCATTGGTCCCAAGAATTTATAAAAACATTTCAGAATACTTCGATTTTTCAAAATTTTTGAGTATGAGATTGATGTCCATAAGTTCTGAAATTTTATAAAATTTTATAAATTTTTTTAAAAAATTCCGGAAGTTATGGTACAAATCGGTTATAGAAATAATCAGTGGACCATTGGTCCCAAGAATTTATAAAAACATTTCAGAATACTTCGATTTTTCAAAATTTTTGAGTATGAGATTGATGTCCATAAGTTCTGAAATTTTATAAAATTTTATAAATTTTTTTAAAAAATTCCGGAAGTTATGGTACAAATCGGTTATAGAAATAATCAGTGGACCATTGGTCCCAAGAATTTATAAAAACATTTCAGAATACTTCGATTTTTCAAAATTTTTGAGTATGAGATTGATGTCCATAAGTTCTGAAATTTTATAAAATTTTATAAATTTTTTTAAAAAATTCCGGAAGTTATGGTACAAATCGGTTATAGAAATAATCAGTGGACCATTGGTCCCAAGAATTTATAAAAACATTTCAGAATACTTCGATTTTTCAAAATTTTTGAGTATGAGATTGATGTCCATAAGTTCTGAAATTTTATAAAATTTTATAAATTTTTTTAAAAAATTCCGGAAGTTATGGTACAAATCGGTTATAGAAATAATCAGTGGACCATTGGTCCCAAGAATTTATAAAAACATTTCAGAATACTTCGATTTTTCAAAATTTTTGAGTATGAGATTGATGTCCATAAGTTCTGAAATTTTATAAAATTTTATAAATTTTTTTAAAAAATTCCGGAAGTTATGGTACAAATCGGTTATAGAAATAATCAGTGGACCATTGGTCCCAAGAATTTATAAAAACATTTCAGAATACTTCGATTTTTCAAAATTTTTGAGTATGAGATTGATGTCCATAAGTTCTGAAATTTTATAAAATTTTATAAATTTTTTTAAAAAATTCCGGAAGTTATGGTACAAATCGGTTATAGAAATAATCAGTGGACCATTGGTCCCAAGAATTTATAAAAACATTTCAGAATACTTCGATTTTTCAAAATTTTTGAGTATGAGATTGATGTCCATAAGTTCTGAAATTTTATAAAATTTTATAAATTTTTTTAAAAAATTCCGGAAGTTATGGTACAAATCGGTTATAGAAATAATCAGTGGACCATTGGTCCCAAGAATTTATAAAAACATTTCAGAATACTTCGATTTTTCAAAATTTTTGAGTATGAGATTGATGTCCATAAGTTCTGAAATTTTATAAAATTTTATAAATTTTTTTAAAAAATTCCGGAAGTTATGGTACAAATCGGTTATAGAAATAATCAGTGGACCATTGGTCCCAAGAATTTATAAAAACATTTCAGAATACTTCGATTTTTCAAAATTTTTGAGTATGAGATTGATGTCCATAAGTTCTGAAATTTTATAAAATTTTATAAATTTTTTTAAAAAATTCCGGAAGTTATGGTACAAATCGGTTATAGAAATAATCAGTGGACCATTGGTCCCAAGAATTTATAAAAACATTTCAGAATACTTCGATTTTTCAAAATTTTTGAGTATGAGATTGATGTCCATAAGTTCTGAAATTTTATAAAATTTTATAAATTTTTTTAAAAAATTCCGGAAGTTATGGTACAAATCGGTTATAGAAATAATCAGTGGACCATTGGTCCCAAGAATTTATAAAAACATTTCAGAATACTTCGATTTTTCAAAATTTTTGAGTATGAGATTGATGTCCATAAGTTCTGAAATTTTATAAAATTTTATAAATTTTTTTAAAAAATTCCGGAAGTTATGGTACAAATCGGTTATAGAAATAATCAGTGGACCATTGGTCCCAAGAATTTATAAAAACATTTCAGAATACTTCGATTTTTCAAAATTTTTGAGTATGAGATTGATGTCCATAAGTTCTGAAATTTTATAAAATTTTATAAATTTTTTTAAAAAATTCCGGAAGTTATGGTACAAATCGGTATAGAAATA